>JAZHYW010029872.1:0-33434 GCA_037355805.1 Ixodes ricinus | reverse complement strand
AACGCTACGTTCAGTTGTGCTCGAAAACCCCGGTGCATCAGTTTGTCAGCGCCGGGAAGAGAAGGAGAGGTTGACGTGTGCTGACGTCAGCGCTTCGGACCAATGGAAGCGTCGCATCCGTCCCCTCCCCCCTCCCCTTTTCGCTCTCCTCGGCGCTGACCAACGAAAGACAGCACCGGGTTTTCCTCAAAAAGACCGTTCTTATGCTAACGCATTAAAAGAGCGTGGACGCTTGCTGACGTTAACGGAAGTAACACAAGAAAATTGTTATACTCCATTTGTTGAAAAAGAAACCACGTGTGGGCGTCTATTTTAAAGAAATCGCAAACCTGCTTGAACCGAAGAAATATTTGCGATCTACGTACAGTGAAAACCCTCGTTTTCTACCAGCGGCGCGGAAAATTTTTTGGTTGTTCTGAATTTCATAGGATTTTCGGCTGGTTTTTCGCACAACTGTTTCGCACTTGCAGAGTCAATTTAAAAAAAAAAGTTAAATAATAATAAAAAATCTTGTTTTAAGCCAGCGAGTTTTAAACAAGATTGAAAATGAGAATAGATACAATTAAGAAGAAAACTTGAAGAGAGGCAAGCGCACCCCCCCCCCCCACCCCTTCCCCCAAACCCAGCTTTATTTTTTTCTTTGCCTTTTTCCCTTTTGTATTCACCCACATCCGCATCGTCAGCGTGAATTTGCATGTGACAGCGCGTCATCTCCATAATCCTCGGCCGTGATGTGTGGCGCGCTTATTCAGGGCCACGACAGCGAACGCTCGAGCACACCGCTCGGTCGTGATCTCACCGGGCACGGCCATTCATCTTTGTCCCACTTCTCCCCTACTTCCCCGCTCCCACGCCTCAAGGAACCCTACTCTGTGCATAGGCGAGCGTGGTTTCCGACGCCGAATTCTCAAGTTCTAAATGAACTCCCCTTGGTACGGAGAACCACGTTCAAAGTTTCGAACTCCCTCCAAAAAGAAGGCACTCCTGTCGACGATTATAAAGCAATCTGGTGTGACACTACTGTCGTCGACAAAGTGGGATGAGAGCCTGGGACGGTCGTTTGTAGAGTCGCGCTACCATGTGAAGTCAGCTACCTACGGCATGTTCAGTTGGTGGGGTTGAAGTATGGCACCGAAGCTTTTAACAGAGAAAGAAAGAAAGAGAGAGAAAAAGGGAAGGGGGGGAGGTGAGCTGATCTCACCACACCCAGATTGCGGCTCTGCAGACAAAACATATACGTCCTCTCGCAGCATTTCTTTTTTTCGATATAAACTTCCGCAGTAAGGGGTGCTTGACGACATCACTTCAAAATTCAGCTTAGGTGCTAAGAAAATCAAAAACCGCGCAAGCTACGTGTTTCCACTCTTTCGGTTTCCCTCTTCCTAGTTTCCTCACAATAGAGCTTTCGCTAAATTACCCAAGAATTAAATATAATGCTGGGAACGTAGGTATACGCACTGCACGCGCTCGCCTTCCTTATAAAATAAAATTGGAGTAAATAATCAAAATAAAGCGTTTGTGGAACGCGCGTGTGAAGTGCTATTTGTTTTAGATTTTGCTTTCGAACAGTTCCAGCTGCAAACGCCACCACGCGCGGAGTGTGTACCTACGTTCCCGGCATTCTCTTTGACGCTTTGGTAAATCGGCAGAAGGTCTATTGGAAGGTCGGGGGAGGGGGAACGTTTGCAACTAGTGCATGGGCGTACGAACCGGGGGAGCAAGGGGGGCGCTTGTCCTCCGAGTTCTCAGAGTGGGGGGGGGGGGGGGGGCAAGGCACGTGCCTTGTACCCCCCCCCCCCCGAAACAGCCGCCACCGCCACTGGGTAGGGAAAACATTAGCCGGCGGTGCCCAAGGGATACCAAGGGCGCCGCTCCTCGGCTCGGGGGGGGGGGGTCTGGTTTGCCCCCCCACTCAAATACAAGTTAGTACGCCACTGAACTAGTGAGTTTAAGGGTAAAAGGCCACATTTTTAAGACGTTATTCTTTGAGAGCTCAAGTATCTTTCTCATCTATTTTTAAACAATATGATAGAAATGTTGCCAGCCAAAGCTTACCAAATTAGTTTCGCATTGACGTCCAGAATAAATGTGACAATGTGTGATACTTTCCGTTTATCTCACAATACCTACGTGAATGTTCAATCATGTTCTCGGCGGATTCTTTCTGACAAATAATAAAAATGTATCTTTATATTAGTAGGTTCCTTTAGACTATAAGGTCTCAGCATAATTTTCTAATTGCCATATTTTCTCTCTTCCAAGAGTTATACTAAAAAAACAGACCTTTAGTGTTACGTGAAATAAACTGGACGGACAAGGTGATGTTCAGTAAGATGCTCTTTAAATATAATAAAAACTTCTATCGACTTTGGCAATGTTTTTTTTATGTTTCGTTATACGCGTGTACGGGCAGACCACCTGATCAATAAAGCTGCACCAATGAAACGTGCTGAGTGATTCTTTCCATGAAAGAACAGGTGCATTTTAATAGCAACTGAAAAAACAACAAAAAACAATACCTTGTTTTAATAAGCGTCATACCCGAACAATTATAAAGATTTGTATAAAGTTTCTGATACTGATATATTTTTAGTGAAGTTTGACGCTTCTGCTCCAATTTTGAAATCAATCGTCCTTAAATGCGGAGTTTCTAATTTTATAAAGATACCGCTAGTGGCTCAAGCGTTAGGAACAAAGCACACACACACATAGGCACGAATGTTCCCTGTGGTTTAAAAGGCTTAGCAGGCTAGCTTGTTTTAAGTGACCAGCGGTGCGTGCATCGTGGTTTAATTATTGTTGCCCCTGCTACCCAGGCCACTTTTACAAGCAAATCAATTCGTGAACGAAACAATCTGCAATTCTGTTTTTATATTATTGGCTAGCTGATAATCGCCAGTTAAGTAAAAGTAGAAGAATGTTCTACTCTGTCCAAATTGGTTGCATTGATTTTCAATAACGGGAGGCTACCATTGCTGAACCATTGCAGTGTGGCTGCTCATCGGGAGTCATGCACTACGCACGCGCTGCCCAGCGGCGAGTGCGCAAAAGAAATTGGCGTTTGCACGATTGTGTTGTTTTCATTATGGAAAGTAGTTTTGACTGCAAGATTTTCAATTTTACCTCCGTCAAGGCCTAAGCGATTCAAAGTGTGGAAAGTTCTTTCGGGCCGTTAAACTCTTTGAATAAAAACTTGACTTAAAAAAAAAATCTTTCTTCTGTTGTTGACGCGTGATGAGAGAATATGGAGTGAAAATGTTTTTTTTTCGCTATAGAGCTGTTAAAAGAAAAGCGGACTCTTTTATACCTTCTTTCCTTCGAAAGCTCTCTGCCTTTTCACTGCGATGCATCCGCGGTGCCACGGCACGTCAGCCAAATCCACATCGCCTATTGGATCAGAGCCTACCTCACCAGCACCGCGATCCTAAACAATAAATTGCCGGCGAATGTTTCTTAAAAGGTTTGTTAAAGAATATTCTGATCCACATTTTGTTGAATAATTAGCGATGTGACGGAAATTGCCGATTTTTATAATGCTCAGAGCTATGCGCCATCTGATCATGTCGTAAACAAAGCAAGAGAAAGATCAGACTGCGCCTGCGGATTGGGGAGGAGATCGAACAGTCACGCCTCTAGTGGTGCGCTTCAGCTGTGGGGACAACAAACCGTATTTTCTTGTTTGTTTTTGATCCGAGAAATCGAAGATGACGATTCGAAGGCCGCTCCTCGTGCGACCAAAGCACTGGTCAGAGCGAAGCGCTCGTGCCCAGACCGTGCTCGGCCAGGTTCAATTTCTTTGTTATGCTGTGTTGGTAAACACCGGGCTGTGGGGACAACAAGCTCGATAAAGCGCCCCTATAGTTCGATCTCCTGCCCAATAGAAAAACAAGGCGTCGGTGTTGATGATCGACATGGTCGGCGTGGTGGAAGCTCATCGTTCCGCGTAGAGTGCTATCCTTGATTAAATTCTCGTTGCGTGTCGCGATGATAACGCAGCATGTCCTAGAAGGGAAGATTTATCTAGCTCGTGCGGTGATGTTGTGGTGGCACCTTCAAGACAACTGAAACGCTCGTGCCGTGGTCTTTGTTTACTTCGACCACAGTGTTGCTTTCTTAGGATTCGTCTTCTTGAACATAGCCCGGATTTCTTATTTTGCGCATTCCATGCGTGTGATTAAGTTCAAGCCATTACTGGTGCGTACTGTATTTAAAGGACGTGTAGCAGAAGGATGCGAAGTTTGACGCGTTTTCATCACCCGAGAAAAGTGCCTAGTGTGAGCATTCCTTGTACGACCGCTACGTATATGTGATCAAGAAATCATATTTCTGCGTTGCTATATCTGTGCTAAGATTGCATCGTCTTTTGCAATCGTAGAAAAGGCGATGTGGCGAGATTTGTACTATCGGTAAAGTCGTGTTTTAAAGTCTTGATCGTCCAAGAACGGCGTACTGCATCTCTTTTTTTTTTCATTTTCATCCACTCTGCCCTGCGAGCCTATCCTGACAAAATAAAAGTTAAGTTAAAAAGCTTGAGGACATGGAAAGCTCTGTGTATGTTCTGCTACGCCAGTGAGTGACAGCGTGTCCCCTTCTTTTTAGATAAACCGCGGAAACGGCTGTCGTGCTGATGACCTGCTGCGCTTCGTACCGGCGTAAGGGACTAGTCACATGCTATCGCCGTAGCGCAACATGTCCTGCGGTGTGTCCATGGCCTATTGCGATGATGGAAGGCGCCGACTCAAAAAATATTTTGGGGCATCGGCGCCAACAGCGCAGTAAAACCCTGTGGTAAAGCCTACACTCTTAATCTGGGGCCACCTAGGGAGCCACCTATAGCCGTGACAAATGAGATCCAACTTGTCACGGCAAATTTTAGGGCCACCTAAAATTGCCAGCCGGTTTGCCGTCCCTTTTTAGGTGGCCCCAATATTTGCCGTGACAAGTTGGATCTTGCCGGCCCGTTTTTTAGCTGGCCCGTTTTCTAGCTGGCCTGTTTTCTAGCTGGCCCGTTTTCTAGCGGGCCCGTTTTCTGCGGGCCCGTTTCCTAGAGTGGCCCGTTTTCTGCTGGCTATAAAAATGTCCCGTCGTGCACTTCCCCGCAGAGTATCTCGGAGGGTCCAGGACTGTGATCCATGAAGAAAGCCAGGCGAATGAGAAGTACAGGAAAATTTCACCGTAAAATCGAAGCTGTGACATGGTACTGAGCCTGACGTCTTCTTGTGAGAAGTCACGTCGCAGCTTTACTTTTGAGTCGCAAAATATATTGGAAAATCATTACCAAGCTCAATTTGTATAATTTAGCGATTGACTTCCCGAGTGCTCTAGGGGAAAGTAAATATACAGAATTGTTTCAAGGGCAAGGCCGATGAATTCTAAACATTTAAAAGAACAGTGGGTCCACAGGTAAACAATCCATTTATTTCTTTAAATTAGATGCGCAGCGTAAGATACAGGTGGTGCTTTGTTGTAATAAATACCACTTTCAAAAAATATAAAAGAAAAGTATATGAAAACTTGTGTCACTTGCTGAAACATTGGTGGAAGCATGGCCTTGCTTTCACTTGACACACTTGGTGAACTAGGACCCGCCACAGTTGCAGGTGCGCTCTCCGAGCCAAGTGTGTTGCAGTCTGCCGGAGCTTCATGCCATAAGACGGGTCTCCGCGGCACGTCCGAAGGCCAGTTGCCTCTGTCGTCAAGGCATGATGCTGCTGCGATTAAGAATTTTCAGTATTTTATTATAAGAAAATAAAGGAGAGAGAACAGTTCTTGTATCCTAATTACGTTTTAAAATTTAGCAAACAGCAGGTTTTTTAAGAAAGTAGCTTGCTGGACGTTAGTCTATTCAGATGCTGAGTCATCGGCCACAAACATGGCCGCTAACTTAACGTTTATTCGTAAACTCTGCAGAAAACAAAATAAGGCAAAACAAATTCGCCAATTAGATAACCGCATTTGCTTTCGGCGGCCATGCTTGTGTGTAGTTACTCGACATTAAAAAGCAGTCTGACGTCATATGAATAGACCCTGTAGCTCTGGCGGCAGTTTGAAGAGTGGGAACAAAACAGTAAATTTTGACGCAACCAGGAAGGGGAGCTGAGGCTTTCTACTTGCCAGGATCTACAGGTCCATGGCTATACCATACAGGCTGCGTCACGAAAACACCGGCTAAATCGTTGCTCAAAAACTACACGTCGCACATAAAAAGCTAATTTTGTTTAATATGAAAATTCTTAAAATTTGACGTTCGGATAATTATGGTGTCAAAGATTTTAAATAATTAACTTTCTGTAATTACTAAACTTAGAAGTATGGTCAGGCCAGGGTAAAGACCTTGCTAAACTGCGTCAAATATTGTAGAAAAGATAGTTTGACATTTTTTCAAAAATATTGTTTAATACAATATATTTCTTAAATTCAGTTAGCCTAATAAAAGCTTATTCTTAGAGTGTCACCAAAAAGTTATATTCAGTAGCTTAAGACGTAGGGAAATGCGAAGGAGTCAGGCATGCTGCCTCCGATAGGTTGGAAAAGGTCAGTTTTCGCCTTAGACGTTTCAATTGCTAATAAAAAGAGGACAAAAATGTGTGCAACTTGCGGTTCGCGCAGTTGCACCAACAGAAATATTTTTTTTATAAATAATCAAAATTCGACCTTAACTATTGTGCATGAAATAAGATCTCACATGTATACTTCGTTACATCATGAGCAGAAACTTATAAAAAATTGGTAAGATTTCTGCGTAAGATGGTGGACAGCGACAGCTGGAATGAAGTCATCTGAGACGCAGACACCCGAGTATATTCTCTTTGCTTCGGCGTGCGTAGAACTGCTGCCTGTCTTTCTCGCTTCCGGGCGCGTACCGATTAGAGCTCAACATGCTTTAAACTTTAAAGCAATCAGTGTGGCACACCTTCACTGCGGACAGCGGTACTTCGTACGCTGCGATGCGGTGGACAGAGATTGTCCTCACATGTCACGCTTGGACGTCTGGCGCAGGGACGCGAGTCTCCCCTGAAGGCTCATTCACACAGAAAAAACGTTTCGGCCGACGTCGACGGTCGCGTGAGTAAAGGAGGGTGCACACACAAGGACAAACTTAGTGTATTCTAGATGTTACATTCATCATCCATTTCAGTATAAATGTTCCTTGTGTGGCCGTCCTCCTTTGATTAACGCGATCGTCGACGCTGGCCGAGACGCGCGACTATATACCTCGGACGGCAAGCTGATGAGTGCGCCGTATACGCCGTGCTGTATCGGAGGACACTTCGGCAAGAGAAAAGTACCCCCTATAAACTATTTACACCTTGTCGCTGTAAAATGCAGGTGGCCACCGTTGAGGCGTTGGCAGTTAGCTTTCTTTGCCTCACCTTACCATAGGCAAACCGTAAGGGCTGCGACTGTGACCCGATTACTTTACAAATAGTCACCCTCCACGAGTGCTTGTGCGCAGCCGAGCCGGCGTCAAACGCGAAGAGTCCGCGCTTGTAGCCGTTGTGGTAAGTCCATGCTAAGGTGAAATGAAGTAAACCTGTTTTCCGCTTTCCACCGCCGACGCCAGCCGGTATCCGAATAATATGAAAAGAGGCGATTCCAAACGTGCTTCTTAGAATACAAAAATATTGGGTATAGATACCTGTATCGTCCAGGACAGGGTCCAAGATGTCCTCTGTTGGCGAGAACAAAACTTACTAGTTAGGAACTCTTTCAACACTTGACTCTATTCCGTTATTAGCCAGTGAGCTACATAATTACCCAGTCGGTTGTGCTGAAGAGGACTGTGCCCGCAGTAACAGCACCAGCCAAGTTGGCCCAGAAGTGGCGGTCGTGCTGGTCGCGCTGGTCGTGCCGCCAGATCAGCGGGCCGTGCGACGCCATCGCATTCACATGTTCCCTCATGGTTACACCGCCCGCGTTGAATTCCTTTGATATCCTTCGACGTGAGCATCCTGAAGAACTAACTCCCTGTCCCGCGGCTTCGACGCACACTCTAACATAGGCTGACATCACCATGATATGACAACAAACGTCACCCGCAGATGCTTCCGATTAGATTCGTACTTCGTACATTCAAAATTCGTCGTCCTTGGACACCGAGAAGAGAAATTACCGTTATTCGCATGCGTGCCCGCTGGCTGCGCCCGCGGGGCACGCTGGGCGGCCGCAACTGCCGCCATCTAGCGGAGAGCAGAGTGTTTTTTCCGCTATTATGCGCATAGCCGGCCCGTTTTTGCCGGCCCTGCACAAACGGGCCGCCAAATATTACAGGGCCGCCTACGGAGCCACCTATATAGCCATTCGCACCATCAAAGAGGGGAAGGGCCAACTGCAGCCGTGACGTTGTACACGGCTAATTTGACGGGGCCGGATCAGTTCGCGGCTAAGTCCTGAAAACTTTGAACGTCACGGCTATGGCCGTGACGTTTGCCGGCCCCAGATTAAGAGTGTACCGGCACACCGCCAGCTCGCCGCTAACGCTCCCATTCTCCTACTGCCGAGAGAACTTCCGGTTCCGGTGACAGCGCACGTCACGACCGTCAAAATTAGTGCGCGGCTTGTTTTGCGGGACCTGGAGATTAACAAAAACTAAATATTTAAATAATGTTTCATGTAGAAGTTAATAAACCGAAACGAAAACGGATGCTTTTTCGGCGTTCAGTGAACATTAAAGGTCTAATTTTAAAGTTATTTCTCAAAAGTAAAAAGGTCATTGCATTGTGCACTAAACTCTGTGTCTTATATGCCAAGAGCATGCCTATTCCGAGCTAGTTATCCGCTTTTAAAAATGAGCTGCTTTATCTAACGTTCGTTGAATTACCACGTTTAAAGGGGCAACTCCGGCCAAAACTCAAAATGAAATAAATTACTGGCATCGCTGTAGTAACACAAAATACGACCCCAGCCAAAAAATTACGTCCGGGCGACGCCGCGTTCTCAACTAATGCCGATAATAAAAATGCGACCCGCCGCGAGCCGCTGCTGCTTAGCGGGCGGCCAGCGGGTTGCCGATCACTAAAGCAACGTTGGGCGGTGACGTCACAATCGTTCTCTTTTTTCCTCCGGTCCGGACGGGCGCACCCGTTGCGCGCGCTTCGAGCTTCTTTGTGCCGCTACCACCGCTACTTCGGCTTGTGATTGCGTGTTTATTCGTTGCTTTTATCTGTAGCCCGTGTAGCTTCGGTATAGCCTTTTGTTTATGTGCTTGTGAGGACTTCAAGACTCGTTTTAGCGAGCAAGTCGGTGCGCTCAAGACTGCCCAGCTGTTCTTTGGAAAATGCCGAGTACAACTTGTAGCGCTGTGGGCTGCTCAAACAACCCGCTGCTCAACCCGGAGGTGCTTTTTCATAAGTTTCCAACGGATCGGAAATTGGAGAAGGTGTGGTTGAGCACAGTTCGACGAGTGGACTTTGGAAAGTCTTGGACGCCGACTCCCCAGATCGAAGCTCTGCTCCGATCATTTTTCGCCGGAGAGTTACGAACGAAAAACCTACGGGTGTTGGTTGCTTGCGGCTTATGTGGTAAATTAGAGCCGCAGCTTACAAATTCGGCTTTTACGCGCCTGAGGGAAAAAGAACAAAAAAACAGACGTGTACAGCCCAGCACATGTCTGTTCCGCGGCGCCGCGGCCCGCGTCGGAGAGCCTCAAAGCTTCGTGTCTGGGAATGACCCGCAGCGCGAAAGCGAGAGGGCTCCCCAGTACTGTACGTCACTGGCAGCGCGGTGTGTAGGAACGCGGCTCCATCCACGGAGCCCCAATGACAATTTAGGCCCAGCGACGAGTACGGGGGACAGCACACAGAGCGACAGCCGCGAGTACGGCACCGAACGAGTTCACTCGTTTTCCAGTCGCTAGCTTCTGGGTATACAAGCGACGAGTACGGCATAGTGCACGCACAGCGGCGGCCGCCGAGTTCGGCACCGAAAGAGTTGACGGGTTTTCCAGTCGCTAGCTTTTGGGTTTACGCACTAACTCTTGCTACATATGCTGGATAACTACCACGTATACAGAATTAAAACAAAATCAGCTTACCTTCTATCTTTAGACGGCTAGCGCAACAGAGGTAGGTGCCGTTTGGCCTGCGTACTCGTTGAACGAGAACGATCCTGACGTCACGTCCACGATTTCCAGTGTTGCCGGGGCCTCGAGCGGCTAGTTCCGGTTTTGTCGGCCGCGCCCGAAACAGAACTTTGGGGCGTCGATATCTTTAAAACTACGCACGATAGCGAGAAAAAAATTACACCTTGCAATTCAGGGACGCTGGCTGCACAAAAAACAGTCATAATCCCAAAATCGAAAGTATGGACCGGAGTTGCCCTTTAACACGTTTAAAGAAACTAAATTTACTGGGTCCTGGGAAAGTAGCGCCATTGCCTTCCCTTCCTGCTAGCCGGACACGAACAGATACCAAAATACAGATGAACAAACCTTGCAAGGTTGGTGGCTGATCCTTCTCAGTTCCGTGGACATCGCAACATCGGTCGACACTCTAAAAAAAAAGGGTATCACCTTACACCCTTTTGTCCCATATAATACACCCCAAAACTTCAGTTCGACGTACAGAGCCCTATAGTCAAACAGACTGCCCCAAAGTTTACGAGGGACTTGATAACGGTGCGATATACCAGAGAAAGAAAACACTGAGGTTTTGCAGTAAGGCCAAGAAAACCCCGATTTTGTTTTGTAGTCGGTAACACGTACATTAGCTATTTGAATTGGTTGTACGCACACGGCTCTCAAGCCTCTCGTGAAAGTTAGAACGGTCAGATCGACGTCAGTGCGCTGTACGTCGACGTGAAGTTGTGGGGTGTCTAATGCCCGTGCCACACGGGCAACTCGAATGCCATTTACAACGAATGACATTTGAACGATCGGCCAATCAGCGCGCGACACTCCACGCGTAGCGCATTCCACGCGCCACAGATCGCGAGCCGATTCGTCGATCCCACGAATGTCATTCGTTGTAAATGGCATTCGAGTTGCCCGTGTGGCACGGGTATTATGTGGCATAAAGGGCGTAAGAATACATTTTTTTCTAGAGTGCATTCGTAGCTTCGGAAGGGTTGTATGAACCAGTCGCGCCAAGATTGAAACGTTCCTCGCCGATATAAGCCTCTTTGTCACTGTGCATGCCATTAACCTATCAATCATGCTCAACTGCACAGATCTCTTACAATTTTATTGTTGTTCTTGCATGTTTAAAGACAGGAAAATTATTTTTCAATACCTCCAAGCACCGACGCCTCATGTTGTGGCGTTACAAATATCTATGCTTGTTTCGCCTGTGGATTAATAGCTAATTTTGGCTATTCGCGACTTAACCGACGTATAAATAAAAACGCGCAAGTTCCTTATAAAATGGCTGTCATCTGGATGATTGTCGTAGAACAGAAGTACGAGCTTGAATCTCCGATGGCCAAGTAATTTCAATTTTTTAAAATACTATCGATATAAAAACCTTACCTTATACTTCCACGTCAGGAAGGTGTAACCGTTGGTGTAACACTGCATCTTCATGTGGAGGTTGATCATCCAGGAGCAAAGAAGCGCGATTCTCGCGCTGCGGTTCCACCATCGCAGAAAGTTTCGAATAAAAGAAACGTTTCTAGAAAGCTATCGCGTCACTAGGGAATTTAAACCGACTCACGACGAATGGAGAGGTCGAGGAGAAACTGCTTATTCCACGAACCAAAAAAGCCAACCATATCGGGAGCTTGGTGCTACTTTCCCAGGATCCGGTGACATTCAGAAGACGCGCAGCGGCACGAGAAAGAGGAAAGAGAGAGAGAGAGAAAGAAAGAGAGAGAGAGAGAGAGAGGGGGAGAGAGATAATAACAATAATAATAATAATATTAATTTTATTGCAAATGAACAAAACGTATGTTAAGTCAGACCTGCCTAAGCCACATTGGGCTTGACTGGCAGCGTCTTACAATCAGTGAAACCATGCCGCTTGCAACAGCAAGCATGTAAAATAAAATCCACACAAGAAATTAGAATCACAAAAGCAAACTAGTGAGCACTTTACAAACTAAAATTTCTCAGGGCTTTCTTGAGCTTGTATTTTGTTCTTAAATGTAGAATACTAGAAGGTAGTTTGTTCATAAATGCTTGTACATAGTAACTCCGAGCTCTTTTTTCAAATCTTGTCGAACATCGAGGTATCCGGTAACGCTCTTTGGGTCTAAGAATACGAGAAGGTACATATGGAACTTTAAATTGACTATCGCAAAAATTCCTATGAACAAAAGTTTCTATCAATAGCGAGTTAAAATCTGATGAATCATTTTATTAAAACAATCGGTAATCCGGCTGGAGTTAGTCTTGCCACTAGACCGACATTGTCCCACGGGTGAACTCAAAAATATAAAATTAAATTAATATAAGAAGATAAAAAGAAAGAGGAAAGATACGAACAAATTAGAGGAGGTAATAGAGTTAGTGGCTCCAAATTCCTACTGATGTCTTTGTCACGTTTGTAGTATATGGGCCATTTACAGTTGAGTGTGTAGACCAGTGGCTCGCCGGGAATTCAAAAATAATCTCTAAAATAAGTTTCTCGTAGCACGAGTACCAGAAGGAAATTTCAGTTGTACTGTATCCTGTATCACAAATCGTTGTGTTCTCAACTCAGCCGAGAATGTTTTAATGCGAAAGCATTAACTGTCTCATGGAGCGAGCTGACGTCATCAGTTTGAAGCGCGAAAACGGCTCCTAGTTTCCGCCGCGATCCCAATAGGAGCAATTCGCCTTCGGTTCCATTGGCTGGCGCGCGTCGACGGGGCTCCTATTGGCCGCTGCGCCATGGTGTGATGATGTGAACGGGACATAGAAGAAAAGGAAGACAACATCGCAGATGTGACGGCTCAGGCAAGCTCGTGCAGTGCGGTTTTGGTGTTGGACACAGAAGGAACGAACACAGCTCAACGCCGTGGGCCCCAGCAGCCAAGTAATGTCCCGGACGGACGTCTGAGGCCCGTGGGGGCACCAACCAGGCTTGCCGGGGAACCACCGCCGGCACCGAATATCGAGCCCTCGCCATCCGGAAAACGCCTAGGGCATCCGAGGTTCCGACAACACCAGAAGTGCGGCGGCGAGTGAGCAGAACACCCCAGACTTGACTTTGTGTATATATTTTTCGTGGTTACAATAACGTTATTATTCTGATTCTTTTCAAACAATATATTTTTCCTCACATCCACCGTGTCGGAATCCCGAGTACATACTTCTTACCATCACACATGGCCTCCGAGATCCCGAAGCGCGCGCGCGCTAGTACGCAGCAGACGACAAAGGGAGCGGACGAGCGAGCTTGCATGCTTTCGCATTCACAACTCATAAGAAATGCTTAGGTGTACCTCGAGCTTTTTTTTTCCTCTTCAAACTTTTTCAATCGTCAAGCATGTGATTGAGGTCTTCGGTTACTCCACATATGCTGCAGGTATCGGTATCTCGCTTTTTCCAGCGGTGCGGCATGCAGCTGGCCTGTACGTGCACTCCCTGCACGTTAACGAAAAAGCAGAGTGGCGTCTGCGCGGCGGAGATTTTGGGTTAGGCACGGCTGAACTGGAGAGGAGTGGCCTATGGATAACGTTGATAGTTTTAAAGAGACTCCTGGTATCTTCTGGGGTCTTAATGCTAGCGGGTAGATTGTGAGCGGCGGAAGCAAGTTGATCCGCTTTTTCGTTGCCTCGTAGCCCGATGTGTGCCGGTACCCACTGATAGTACATTTTGAACCCGTTCTCTTCCAGTGTTTTTGTAGCTAATTTAGCTGCCATTGCTGCTTTCGAGCGTTTCTTGGGGTCTTTGTAGCTGTAGGAAAGCAGCACGAGAGACTTTCAATAAAACCACTTAGCGGCACGTGATTGAACCCCGGGCACACGCAGAGGCCGATTTTTACGGGTTCTTCCCTTGACCCTCGGCTTTCAAATTATATAAAAAGTAAGGCATAGCCCATGACTGGTACTTGCTTTGGAACTATAGAAGGACTTTTTAAGTATCCTTCCTGCGTGCTGCGAGCAAAACATACACCGGATGAAACCTTTTAGATTTCTCGACACTAGCTATGGTGGCTGAAGCCGCAGCCCGATTTAAAGGCTTCAGGCGTATGTAACCGTCAATCCGACAAAAGTGAAGTCGCGGCCACACTTGTGATAATCATCATAGAAAAATGGTTTGCAGAGACGCTCTCGATGCGGGTTTCTTCGCCGTGTATGCGGCCTAGTTACATTGGTCATATAAAAACTGATTGCAGACATGTTCCAAGTATACATCTGTGTGAAGCAAATTTGCTTCGAACATGCTTCTGTCGTCATGTCTCAGCATTCAACGTGCCTTTTTATAATAATAATAATAATTAATAATAATCGCTTTATTTCTTTCAATGAAGAGTTGAAAGGTGACTAGAGAAAAAAGCTGTAAAAACAGCTTGACTGGCCCCTAGCCACCCCAAACAAGCAGTCGCAACGCAAGCATCAGAGGAAGTATACAATAAAACTTTACAAATTCATAACGTAAATGAAAAATTATCACACAAAAGAAACAGCGTTTTACAAAGCAATAACACATTGAATCAACACACACACCCTTAAGACATACAGTGCATTCTAACTAAGCGCAACACAATCAGCGCTCATTGTTGATAATAAGGTTTGAAATAAAATATTCTCTTAAAATGCTTACCGATGTACTTGTTGATATCTGTATCTTGCCTAGTCAGTTTATTAAGGATATTTGGTAAAGTATATGCTATAGTTTGATTGCCGTAATTAGTTCTTGGAAAGGGTACTTCCCAGGGTTCCTTAGTTTATGTTAGATATGTATATACTTTTTGCTTTAGGTTCGCTAGGTTTTCTAGATGACGCTGGGTAGATTTTTCCATAATATATTTTGCACATAAACGATATTGTATAATCAAACTTTATTATACCAGTTGACCAAATATCACTAACTGGATATTCAATGTCAACATTTCATATACTTCTTAGTATGTTTTTTTGCAACATATATATTTTCTGGAGGTTGGTATAGGTTGTGGTGCCCCATATGAGATGACCACAATTTAAATGTGAATAGAATAATGAATTATATAAAATTAACTTTGCTCTGAGTGGTAAGATGTGTCTATTACGATATACAATACCGACTATATTAGATAACTTAGATATAATATAATTAATATGGTCATCTCATGATAGGTTTTCATGAAAAACGACGCCTAAGGTTTTAAACTTGGGAACAACTTCAATTTGAGTAGAATTTAAAAAAAAGTTCTTAGTAATATCGACATGCCTAGTTCTTGGTCGAAACAAAACTGCCTTCGTTTTATTCGCATTTATTCTTAAAGCATTATGTTTACTCCAAATATGAAGCTTTTTCATTGTTTCATTCGCATCATCTATAAGATCCGAAGCGTTATCACCGTTAAAAATATAGGCTTGCGTCATCAGCATAAATAACAAAGTATATTGATGGACTTATATTTAATACGTCATTTATATAAATGCTGAACAAAAAAGGCCCGAGAATACTTCCCTGAGGAACGCCTGATTCAATCGCCTTGATTTCAGATAAATGACCATTTATATTAACATACTGCCTACGGGAGGATAAATATAATTGTAAAAGTTGGTACACTTGCCCACGAAATCCATACATGTCTAATTTTTTAATACTAAATTATGATCGAGAGAATCGAATGCTTTGGTAAAGTCAATGAATAAACCAAGCGTGAGTTTTCTTTTTCCAAATTTTTTAAGAATATGTTTTTTTGCGCAAGAAGTGCGAGTTCTGTAGATCGTTGTTTGCGGAACCCAAATTGGGATGGACTTAAAATGTTATGCTTATCAGCAAAAGCTGTTAATCGTAGAAGTAATTTTTTCTAGGCCTTTAGAAAACACAGAGAGTATTGAAATAGGTCGGTAATTACCCAAGTCGTTTTTATTACCTTTCTTGTATAGAACGGTTACTTTAGCCAGTTGCATTTGTTGAGGGAAATACGCTGTCTAGCAAACATACATTAAAGATGTGCGTCAAAACAGGAGAAATAAGATCAATTACATATTTAACTGGTCTAATCTGTAAACCATCGGAATCACAACTTTGACTATTTTTGAAAGCATTCAAAACAGATATTACTTCCGAACTAGAAACAGGCGTAAGAAACAAAGAGTGATTATTTCGAACATTTATGTACTTGCAAGCATCTGACTCATTATTTTCTTTAACTAGATTTACAAAATACTCATTAAACTCATTAGCTAACTCTTTTCCGGACACTTCCTGACCATTGAGGTTTAACTTTTCTACTTGATTTTGGGTGAGTTTAAAATTTTTCCATACAACGTCGACTTTGTTGTTACAGGATAAAAATAAGTTACAGAAATAAGATTCTTTTGCATGTCGTAGTTCTTTGTTTAGTTGGTTTCGATAACGTTTAAAAATGATAAAATTTTCAGTTTCTTTTGTTGTTACAAATTTTTGATATAGCGTATTTTTAATACCAATTTTTGCTAGCAATTCTTTAGTGATCCAGGGTTTGCGACTTTTTCTAGAAGTTTTGAAAGTTTTATATGGAAAACAACTTTCATAAAGATTTTTCAATTTACTCTAAAAATAAGTTATATGCATTATCTGCGTTCTTTTCTTGGTGGACATCGTTCCAATCCAAACAAGATTAAGTATATGAACAGTGCGACTACGGCTTTAGAGTTGCACGTCTGACATTTGTGCCTGCAGCACGAGGCGCCGGCCTTCACTCCACGTGCTGCTAAGCTGCAGTCGATTTCATTTGATTCGAAACGTTCTTCGGAGAGGCAGCATGAAGAACAACAGAGTTCCGAGCAACAAAAGAGGTCGTTAAGGCAAGCCTCGACGAGCAGCACGACAAGTAAGGGATCTCAACGATCGATGACGCTGCGATAAAGAGCGTCTGGTCTGTCTCGCTCGTGCTTTTCGTCCCGCAGACGGTTGGGATCTGGTCTGGGAAGTTTAAAAGGCTCAGACCGTTCTGCACAGCGTGGGGGCTTTGTCTGCGAGCCCGCTTAAACGTCGGCATTTATTGAGTGGAGTGCGTCGGAAGCAAAATAAAGGGGGACGGTCGCTGTCTTATGTTAACGTACGATAGTTCTCCTCCTTCTCTTTTCGTAGAAGATATCCAGAAGAAAGACTGACAAAAAAAAGAAAAAAGAAAGAAAGAGAAAAAAGAAAGAGACAAAATAAAAGCCACAAAAAAATTTGACGCCCGAGAAAAGGGGTTGGACGACGGAAGTAAATGGGGAGCAGAAGAATCTGTTTGCAAACATACAACATGCCTAAAACAAAGAAATAAGAGTTTTTTAGGATGTTTGTTTTCTGTCAGTATCGCCCGATCATACCGAGTTCCATTCACTCCGAGAAAGTGACACGAGGGAGCGCTAGAATCAAAGAGGGTTTGATTGGTACTCATGCGTGAGTCCAAGCTGATGGGCCGAGGCTGTCTGTGGCCTGGCTCTCGTCCCTGGGCTGGCTGTCCTCGATCTTCGCCGAGGGTCTTCGTCTCGTTCCACTTCACACGCTTCGCCCCGCCACGAGCCTTGTCCGCTTGTCTCCCTCTTCTCTCTTCTTCTCACTAGTGGCGCCGTCCCTCCACCTGCCGCGCGGCTCTTCGTCCTCTACAAGGGGAAACAAAATGAATGTTGAATACAAAATGTGTGGATCGTTAGTTCCTTTATTATTATTTAACTAGAGACAAAAACAGACATGGCCTTCAATTTTCATTTAAACGCATACATACCCCATCCTATATAATATGTGTAAATACAAATAAAAAATAAACAAATAAAAAGAAGCACCACGTACTTTGCGTAGAATAGTTTTAAAAAATGGGAATTCGCCTTGAGCAGCATCATGATAAAGCACTTAATTTTTGTACTACTTACAAAGCAATGCAATACGCATGTTGCAAGCACTGAGTTTGATGCTTAAAACTTAGCAGTGAACGTTTCAGTCACTTTCCGTACGAGTTTTAGCATTTGGCTGCTTACATGGAGTAAAACTCGTATTTTACCTAAACATTAAATATAGTACTTGCAACATCATGATATACTATATTCAACGCAATTGCGCAATTTTCAAACACATCTTCCATGCTCCATACATGAAGAGCTCTCCATCCCACATGCACCACTTCAAATATAGCTTGTAGATACCACTTGATCATCATCCGAGACAGGCTTAGCCGATCGTCTCTGAACAACCGACTAACAACATAATTAAAAATCTAGAATGTCTACCCCATCGAAGAGCATGACGGCACCCACTTTCTTTGCATAAGAAATTTACGTGTGTTTAAAGTAGGCTTAAGAATTATTTCCGATGACGTGCACACTGCGAGGTTAGGAAACCTCGCACCGCGCCATTAATCTGTTAAACTGTCGCGACAAAAAATATGAAAGAAGTTTAATTTATTTTGCTATGTTTAGCGGGAAAATATTCCCCCTAAATTTAGTGCATTAGCGGAAAAATTTCCCCTCTAAACTTCGTTGAAAAATTTCACCACTAGACTTAGCGGGAAAATTTCTCACTAAATTTAGCGGGGAGACGTCCCATAATGCAACGCGCGCGGTTACGCCGACGGCAACGCCGACGGCGACGCCGCTGAAGCCGAAAATGGGCGCCTGAGAGCTGCGCTCTAAAAAGAAAACAAAACCCTGCAGTTTTCAAAAAGGGGAAAGAGAAATGTGTTCATTTTTGGACATGACTATCATTACACAGGCGTAAATCTGTAGTCATTATTACACCGAAAACCAGTAAACACATTTCTGTTCTTTTATTTCGTAAATTCAGATATTTCCATGGGCATAAAAGATGAGTTATTTGTTCTTTTTACGAGAATGCACGCACTCGGACGCAAAGAAACAACAGCGTTTTGTTCTCTGGCAAAAATATATTGTAAAAAGATTTTTGTTTTGTTTTCGCGCAACGTATAAGTTTATTTATTTACAAAAAGCTAGAAGCAAACCTTTTTTTCTTTTTCTTTTTGAGGTGACAACAAGTATAGGGTAAGGCGTCTCAGTGCATTGGGAGCTAGGGAGGGAGAATCTAAGAGTGCTCCTTTCAATGCACAGAGTGCTGTCAAAAAGAATTCCCTCGACAAAAAAGCAACTTGAGGGTGATTGAGAGGAAAACAAGAACCACTCCAGAGTCTTTTGTTTTCGTGGCTGCCATATTGGAACAATGCTTCGACATAAGCGGCCTTAGAGGATTCTGGATCTGGAGTGTCTTGTGCAGCTCCCATTTGCGTAACCATCGTCGCGGAATCCTCTGCCGTAAGATTGACGGCAGAAAACTAAAATTGAAAAAAAAATATAGTATATGTATATATATATGTATATATATATATATATATATATATATATATATATATATATTATTTTGGCAGCGTAACGAGTCAAAAGAGATTGCGCGAAAAACTAGATGACACTTTTTTGTTGATCGTTCGTCCGAGGAAAGAAGTGTTTGAGTACGGTGTAGGCTGCTTTCTTCTTTGGAAGTTGAAACATTGCAAAAATATATATGGAAGAGAAAATTCGACGTGGTAGAAAAGAAAAGAAAATAACGAATGCACAATAGCCAGTGCCGTGTGCCAAGACCGTTATACTCCGCACTCGGTGACGACTCCATGACGCCACCAACGACCGTTAGGCTATTTATTTTGTTTCGCCCAAGATTTTTTATCGTGACGACTACTCCACTGTGCGTCGACGTCTCCAGCGGAGATCCGGCAGTTTTTACAATAATTATTACTGTCGTCCCCGACGTGTTTTTTAAGCGCTTTCAAAACGATACACTGGATACCACCAAGTGTTCTCCGCCCAGGAAGTTTTGGTGACATTAAATAGTCTACTTGTTGTCTCCCTTACAATCCGTCCCTGTCCTGCGGCGCATTTTACTCAAAAGTGGTTTATGGTCAAGCAGTTGCAGCGCGTTCTTCTCGTGTCTTCTCGTTGGGTGCTGTATTTCACGCATGCACACAAAAGATGCTAATAATGGAGCTAAATAATCAGAACTAATGAATTATTGGACTAATTTTGTTGGACTTAATGTATCCACAAACCAATCCGATCATGAACTAAACTTTTTTTATTTTCTTACACGTTGGTGCGTTAAGTATTCCTCGCCATTACATTACTTTATGGCGTCAGGAACGAAGCAGCATAAGGAAGAATGCCCTTACTAAACTGACAGTAATAATTATTATTAAAAACTGCCGGATCTCCGCATGGAGACGTCGACGCACAGTGGAGTAGTCGTCACGATAAAAAATCTAAGGAAACAAAATAAATAGCCTAACGGTCGTCGGTGGCGTCATGAGTCGTCACCGAGTGCGGAGTATAACGGTCGCCCGGCATACGGTACGCAGCCTGTCGCATTCGTTCTTTCTTTCTTTTCTACCACGTCGAGATTCACGACGCCAAGACTCCCTAGCCGCGCTTACATGAATGCGACTTAGTCGCATCGAATCCAGTTGTCGCATTCGATGCGGTCATGTAAACGGCATAATGCGCTCGAGAAGCGCATCGCATTCAAGTCGCCAGACAGAGGTGGGATCGAGATGGCGAGTGCGCATTCATTCAGCCCATGTAAACGGAGGTCGCATCGCATTTCGGAACGGGGAGGATTATGGGAAGGCGCTCGCCGCAGGAGCGAGTGAACAGCTGAGAACATGGCGGCGGCCAACTTCGTCGGCGGCGGCGGAGAGCGGTTCGTGTGGTCGCCCGCAGTTCCTCCCGAGAAGAAACGCGAGCTTTTATTGACAAACTAAATGAGCGGAATATCACTGAGCTGCTCGGAGAGGGCGGCCCCGTCCAAGCCTTGCGAAATACGACTTGCGTGTCCAAGGGAGTGCCTAGAGGTTTCGGCGCAAACACGAACGACGCCGAGAGCTCCGAGCACTGCATGGTAGCGCAGAACGAGCAGCTCCGTACCTCGGTGCCGTCCCTGGCAACGCCGGAGCCTTTCGGCCTCGGGGTCCGGTCGTGATTGGCAAGGTATGGCGAGACGAAGCGCGGTGGCGTCCTCAGAGCGGTTCACGACGATCTCGCTCGCCAGGCCGTGCGCACGCACGTCGCCTCTGATCCAGAGTGGCCCAGCGGCCCGACCTGAGCCCAAGACGTTTGGGTTTTGATGTTTCTTCCGTCTCGTCACTCCTTGCACAGCATCGAAGACTGCGGGCACGATATTTATTTCAAGCTCGCCGAAAGCGTCGACGCCTTCACGAACCTCACGTGCGATGCACCGGAAAACGTGGTCACGTGATGCGGCCGGTGCCGGAAACGCAGCTTTAACTTTGAGCTTTGACACGGCGTGGCGCCACCTTCGCGTAGGGCTTGGTGCGCATTCATGTAAACGCTGCCGCGTCGGCTCCTTCGGAGGACGATTGGAGTCGATGCGCTGAAGTCGTATTCATGTAAACGAGAAGGCTGTTTTCGGCCTACTTTGTTACTTTATTTTGTTGTTGGGTTCGACTGTTCTCTTCGCAATGATGCTGACCGTGGCAACCGTTCTGGTCACACGATTGGCGTTTGTTTTGTCACGCGATGGTGTGGTCCGACCGATCAACCAATGAGTTCATTAGAATTGTGTCACGAGGTATAAAATTGCGGATGAAATAAAAATAATAAATGCAAAGAAGCGCGCAGTTTTCACTCGGCGCTTTATTCTTCCAGAGGCGAGCATCGCAGTGCCACTGGCGTTCAACTTGTGCCGTCTTCATGACGCCATGAAAGATCATCTTGAAGCAATTAATTTGCTTCAGCGCATGGGCCTGCTCCTGGCTCCTGGGTTTTCGTGCGTGTCCAGAGATGCGAAGCTGCGATGACAAGCTGCAAGTCCGCGATAGATCTGCGGATCGCTACACGTGCGGGTGCGGTGTGTGGATGACTCGTGCGGTGTACAAGAGGAAGCCGGTCAAAGTTCAGTGCCGGGGCCACGTCTCGGTACGGAGCGGTTCCTTTTTCGAAGGATCGCACCTGACGCTTCTCCAACTCATGAAAATCATCCTCCGGTGCCAGAACCTACTCGTGCGCCGTCATTCAGTGGGAGACTGATATCGCAAGTAAGACAATAACTGATTGGGCGAGAGCTTTTGTCGGGAGGTTGTGGTAAAAGCCGTCTTTAAGCATTCAGGCATGATTGGTGGCGAAGGCGTGACTGTAGAACTAGACGAGAGTATGTTCGGTCGGCGAAAGTACCATCGCGGGTATTTAAGGCCTGGCCAGTGGGTTTTCGGCGGTGTGGAGCGTGGCAGCGGGTGCTGCTTTCTTGTTCCCGTGGAGACCCGTGACGCTAAGAAACCCTGCGAGGGCTAATAGCCAAGTGGGTCCGCCCTGGAACAAGAATAATCACTGATTGTTGGGCTGGCTATCGCAAGCTTGCAGATGACGCTCGCTTCACGCACCTCACCGTTAACCACAAGCTGCACTTTGTCGACCCGAACACTGGTGCGCACACCAATACGGTGGAGCGCACCTGGGCCACGTCAAACGTGCTTCCATCTGGACGGCGCGAGCCGCCATTTCACTGGTCACCTTGCAAAGTTCATGTTTTGGAGGAGAGAGGCGCGCGGAAACACGGTAGATTCCAGTCGTTCGTCGCCGCGGCCGCCGAAATCTACAGCCCCGACGCAGGCAGGGACCTTCCTATAGTGCGGAGGATGAGGATTCGACGGCCCCGGTGACTTCGAGTGATCCGCTGCGCTGAGCCCGTCGCCGCCTGCGTGCATAAAGACGACTTGTGCGCCAACCGCTCGTCAAGTGCTCGTTACGTCAGTTATAGGTTCTGGTAGCGGTCTAAACGGCCCTTTTCAGGGCCCCCATATTCTGCAAACGGAGCTGTGTTCTGCACGCGGCAGCTAATGTCTCTGTCAGCAAGTTCACAGGAAAGATCCAGCAAAGGTATGTGGTCCCCAACTTGGATATCGCGTGTTATGATTCAAATAAAAATTGTTCTTGCTTATTTCGCGCCTTTGATCCCAATAAATTCCGCCGTTGTAGTCGTCTCGCGGTGCTGTTGCTCGCCTATTCGCCGTCGGCGTGCCTCAACGTCGTCGTCTTTGCTAGCGGCGCACCGGCGAAAGCCTTGATCTCAATAAATGCCGCCGTTGTAGTCGTCTCGCGGTGCTGTTGCTCGCCTATTCGCCGTCGGCGTGTCTCAGCTTCGTCGTCTTTGCTTGCGGCGCGGCGGCGGAGGCGGTTGATCTGACATACCGCGTTCGGCTTGGCTAGCAGACGGCGTTCGTAAAATGGCGTCAGCTGTTGCTGGCTTCACGCGGCGGTAGCGTGCGTGCTTCCATTCATTCGGCGTTCGTTGCCATGGTGACGGCGAGGAACGCAGACGAACTTCATGTTGCGGAAGAACGCTGCGGCGCAGCGATACCAGGTGCGTTCTAAGGCCCTTCCCGCATGCTTTTCAATGGGCGGAAGGCGAACAAAAAGAGTTCGAAATAAGGACTTAACGCAGAATGCTGCATTTCTCCAGCGCCTCATAATTTGACGAGCCTTGCACGAAAAGCATGTTTTTGGCCATCCCGCGTCCTGTTTTTTATCCGTAACATGGGTCTAAGTATCAAAACTGCCAAATTTTTGTTGCGAGTTGTCTATTTTTTCTTGTTATATCAGTATCGCGTGGTTTTCTTTCGCAGCTGTTAAGCGTTGCAGCCCAAGTGATAGCGTTGCTGAACGACTCGGTCAGTACTGAAAAGGGGGGGGGGGGGGGTCATTTTTAATCAAATTATCTCCCATCAAAAACACGCGAATAATAAAAGTAGAGGATAGCACTGCACTCTAGAGGCGTTAGTGCAAAGGAAACCCTACAATTTCTGACATTAGCAATTGTTCTGCGTCACGAAAAGCTCCAGTCGAACCTGTGCAACACGCCACGCCGAGCCGCTGCGGACGACGAGGCTAACGGGGCGCACGTTCCTGTAAAGCAACGACGAGACGAGGCCATGTCCGCTGGGCTCTATACTCCGTTTCACGCATATGTTGTAGCGCAGACAAGGCTAGAAGCGCGAGCTCATAGCGTTGGGGGCTACTCCTAGCGTGAGCTTGCGCACGCCGATTGTTACGTCCTAGAGCAAGGAGCACTGCGCATACATGGCCTTTCCTGCGGTACATCATAAGGTGAAGCTGAGTATAGACATGAAGCGCGTGTGTCGCCGGCGCTTTGTTCTTCTTGATTCAATGCCTCTTGCCACGGTTCCCTGGGCTCAGAACAGCAGCGCTACGGTGTCGTCTACGCGCTAAATCTTCACGCGGTGGCCGCCGCTCTTGCCGCTACAGCTCTCTGAAGACACTGTAGATATTACGATGACGGACAAAAAACTCTGAATGCACCGATGAATATATCGGACACCATACTAGCTGAGGAACGTCGCGGAGTCTACAAAACGTTGCATCGAGATAGCGAGTAATGTTTCATTGATGAGGATGTTCATAATCCCTACTGCGGGCGATGCATCTTAAAGGGGCGATGCAACAATTTTTGTACTTGCGTAAATACCGCTTAGAACGGATCCTGACGTTAATGACCTATGAAACACGCGTTCGTTTTTCACCCACGCAATAGAAGTCCCAGAAACAAATTAAAAAGAAGCGAGCAGCGTTCACCCTCTCAACTCGCAGCCAGAACAAGCGGCCACGTGATCTGGGGCTGATTATATGCCGCCAATGTTGATCATAGCCACGCGCTGGTGTTGGTAAAGCACAGGACACGCGCTGAGTTGCAGACATTGTTATGGCTCGGCTATTGTCGTCGTTGCAGCGATTGGACACGGGCCACTACCCGAATGCTTCTCGAGCTAGTAAATGTCACGAGCCCAAATCGAGTGCCCACGCAATGCTCGGGTCCAATCTATGAACCGCATTCAAATATCGTCACTGGGGTGTACTGCGATCCCCACGTTACGTCATCAAATTTTGCAAAGGAGAGATTGAATGAAAATGATCGCTTTTGTCCTTGAAATTACACCGCAACAAAGGAGTTTCTTGGCCAGTGGCGTTGTATGCGAGTATCCTTGAATCCACACTAGTGCCAGTAAGCTCGTGTAAAGTGAAAAACATTCCAATTGAATATCGTTGCACCGCTCCCCAAAGCCTGGTTGAGACAGTTGCGTTTGACTGCGTTTGACTGCGTTGTGGTTGCAGAAACTCAGGACATCCCTGTTGCTTATATCGCCTGCCAAGATGATTCCTTGAATTGGATTCCACGCTTCATAGGCTTACAGATCGTGCCGCTGACTCACTTTCGGTTCTCGACGCAACGCAGTCAACCACACTCAAACGCAAATGTCTGAACCGGCCTTTAGAGACCAGGTTAGCAATGTCTGTAAACCGACCAAGTAAATTCTCGTTTTCTGTGTCCTAAATGACATTCGGGATCATTTGAGGACACTATTTGTTAAGAATGAACAACGCGTTTCAAGGTCTGCCAAAATACTACCGATGTATAGAGGCCGACACAGTGGTTACTTCCGCTTCTCACGCGTCAGAAGTTCAGTCGCTTCTTGTTAAAAGTCTGATCACACGTAACGCACTCTCAACGTACGATATGCAATTTTAAGATTATCATAAGTTGTTCTTTAATTTTCTCGTCGTCACTAACAAAATCAATCAATCAAAAGAAACAACAGCGGCGACAAGGAATGAAACGGACGTATACATGCAGGGTGACCCCCAGAATATTTCAAATATGTTTTCTTTCACCGGAAAAAATAAAGTACGCATCGCCGAACGCTCATTCTCCACCCAAATGTAGTGCTCTAGAATTTACTAGACCAGATGTCAAGGCTTTGCGCACTGACCGAGTGTCTTCAGTAAAAAGTTATAAGTAATTCTTTTTTAAAGGTTTTAAATTGGAAAATGGCGGCCGATGGAGCGTTCGAATACATGGAACTCTTTGGTGTCAGAAACCGGAAAATGGCGAAAAGGGGCCTCATTTTTCCTAATGAAATTTTCAGAAAATCACTTATCACTTTTGAATAAAATATCGGTTCGTCGCATATTTATATTTAGAATTAAAAAGAAACGCTGTATTTTTTTCTGTTTTGTTCGAAAGGTTTTAAGCGCAACGCACCCGCGTCGAGGGAACAACCACGGATGTTATAATTTCAAAGTTTCATCCATTAATCTGTCTTATTATCCTAATGAGGCCGTGTTTGCGTATATTCTACGCCACAATGTTCGACAACTTGCCAGCGCCTTCCGCGATAATTAAAGGCGGTGGCGCCTTTCGCGGTTTGGGATTACGATTGGGGAATACGAAGGGCGGGATTATTGTGGACGCGCGTTTGTGGCGCTGCGGGAAAAACTTAACACGGGGCTTGTAATGAACCTAATGAAAGTAGGGCTTCATGGGGACGAAGGACAGGCTCACGCCTAGCCATTGATTTGACCAACGCTGAAGTTAAAGTCAAGATTCATTGGATCCCATTCCATGTGTCGAACGACGCGGTACGCGTTGGAGCCGCTTCACTAAAGTTACGGAAGCCACATGACACGGATGGTTGATAGTATCGTGGACATCGAGTCTGCGACAAGGCTTGTGCGCTTCACCCTCCAGGGTGGGACAGCGATCGACAGCCTACCCGCACCAGTTACGGTTTTGGAGCGAACTGTTTGATTGTGGTCCCTGGTCGCGCACCGATATGTTTGCGCTGCAAACGCTACTCGGCACATACGACGAGACCGCCGTGTGCCGCGTTGTTCTGGGTGTCATTGCTTGGGACTTGAAACGAAGACTGCATGAAGATCTACGCTGCGAGCTGTCAGACGTCAGAAAGTGACCCGGTGCATGAAACGACCATCAACGCTGACCTGGTGGAGAACAGCAACAACCAGCATCGCTCCTGCGATCTCAGCTTTGTATGCAACGGTCGGGATTTCGACCCGAAGAACTAGACCGAGGGCTGGTAAAAATGAAAACGCTACAAGGAATACTTTTGTCACGACAGACGGAGAAGGAAATTCTCTAGCTCACCAGAGCGCTCAAATTGAAGTGACGGGCAGTAGCCGTCGAAATGCCTGACGGGAGTCCCAGGCTAGTCGAGAGCGAACCCTGCAAAAATCATCCGACATCTCGAAAACCGAAAGCCAAGGCACCGAAAGAAGGGTCCTGTAGACTTCGTTACTACAAAAAAGGTCGTTATAACCCAAAATAAGGGCTGCGGCGCAGGCTAGTTGGTGAAGGTTCTAGCCAAAAAAAAAACTCAGAGAAACAAGGAAAAGGAAGGAACAAACACAACGAAGTCTTATTGTGTTTGTCTCTACCTTTTCCTTCTGTCGTGTTTTTTTGTTTTTAAGTATATATCGCTATAACTTGCTTCCTACCCAACAAAAGTTAGGGGCATATTTCAGACGAAAGTCCGTTCTACATTTTCAATTTCACTTCTCTTCTCTCGTCGTAATCGGGAGGCCGCGTATAGTCCGGACTCCCGAAGAGCAACGCGCCTACGAAGATCAACGGCGGGAACGGCAGCGAGAATGTCAGCGGCGGCGGCGGGTGGCAAACACCACCGATGAAGATCGTGCACAAAACGCCAAGCGCATGCGGCAAACCAGACAAGACGACGAACGTTGCGGCGCGGAGAACGCATCACAAAGACGCAGGTACCATGCTGCTAAATTGGACAACTTTAATGGAGCGAACGCTAAATTCAAAAGGGACTTTCTCGGACAGACAGCTTGGGAAGGAAGAAAGAGAAGGCTAATAACAACCCGCCGATCAAGACAAATAATGACCCACCGATCAAGACAAATCATGACCACCGATCAAGACAACAATAAATGTGTGTGCGTACCTTTCGTCACGATAACCACCAATCATGACAATAAATAGTGTTTTTACCTTTGTTACAAAATTCTGTGTCACGTCTGTGTCGTGTGCTAAAGAGCTTCGCTGGTCATCCACCTTCACAGAGTGAAAATGGCTCATGATTTTTCTCTCCCTCTCTTACCTCAGACATTGATTCTTTCCGACAGAGTTGCGCACCATCTTGAAAGAACGTGAAAAGCTGTCGCAGATGGATGGGAAACTCGGATGTCATCGCCATTTCCTTGCTTTTCTTCTAGGACTCTTCTAATTTTTATCTCGTTTCTTCCGAGTAGGATGGTGCACTGCTTACCCGGTTTGCCTTTCTGCACTGTGATATTGATTTCCTGATTCCGAAAATCCCCTGCTGTTGGGATTCGATTTCCCTGTTGTTTGGCAAATATTAGGGTGCCGGGAATGAGCTGGGTATGTCGTTCCACTGTTCGGAGCAAAGTCATTTTGGGTCCATTTCCCAAGAGAAACACCGAGATGACTTTTGCATCTTTGTTAACCTTCTTTGCTTTCAATCTCGGCAATTCACAGCGAAACGAGAATTCCAGCCGACCGCACCAAATGGTGGATAACGCGGCCGGTAGATGGGGCGGTGAATTTGACCCGTGTCGCAAATGGCATCTGTATACTTAACTCTCACCAATTGCTACAAAAAAATGAAAAAAAAAAACAAGAAGGGATTTGGACGACGTTATAAACGTTTACACAGCAAGAGGTCAATTCTTCTCCCCAGTAGATGCGCAATTCTTAAAAGTGCAGTTTACGACCGCTGAACTTCAATGAAGTTAATGCTTAAGGACTGGTATTTTTAACCGTGGAGAGTGGGGAAAAAGAAGGACAGGACAACACGAATTTCTAAACATACCAGAGTTTTATTTCACAAAAAACAACCTTAAATAGACAACCAAGACAAATGACCCGAACAGACCAAGAGAAGACACGGATAAAAACGTTGACATCACGTGTGCCCAACCAATATAAACGTGCCCAAAGAAGGTACACATCAACCTCCGAACCAAGACTCCTCAACAAGGAGAAGACAGATTGCCTGGTGGCACGGATAAGAACAACTAAAAACAGAGTGAAACTGAACAGCCCAATGACCACTAAGCAACAAAAGAAATGAGGTAACAAAAAACTTAAGAGAAACGGATATGTTGCTAAAACAATTAGCGTACTTATCAATCATCAACGACTCTTTCATTAATTGTTTGTAACAATCCCTTTCCCTGTGGAGCAGCTACAATCTTTTTTTCCAAACATCGACACAATTGCTACAGGAAGAAGAATGATTCGCTCATTTGGAGCCCTCGGAATTTTTTGTCACCGCTCGTTTTTTGTTTAAATAACCTGTCATTAAGACATATAGCCGTGTGACCCATAAAGCAAGGACCATAGTTAAAAAAATCTTGCCCACTACACCTTGATCGCAATCCACTGAAGGGTCACCATGATTTTCGTTACAACCAGCCTTCTGTGACGAAAAGGGTGCAACCCGGTCGAGCCGAAAACCGAGCTTTAAAACAACGGTTCTACCAAATTCCCCCTTTAGTGCCTTAAGGTTATGGGAGACATCACAAAAATAAGGTAAACAAAGAACCCCACTTTTCTTTACGCCGACATCTTTCGGTAGGTTAGAATTTGTTACCAAACGATAAATGACCGAAGACACGAACTGCCTGCTTTTGTCAGAGAAGAACAATCTACGAAGCTGTTTTTCAAAGCCGGCACCTAGACGGCGAGAACAAGAAAACTTGACGGAGTACATTAGCAAAGAGTTCACAACCTCTCGCTTTACAATCTTATAAGGACCACAAAACCAAGAGAGCAATAAACTCGAATCTGCCCTACCAAATTACCAACAAAGGTCATCATTAGCTGAAAAACAAACCCCCTGAAAACTGCAACTAGCCATTATGTGCTTCTACTGAAAAAGTCAACTGAGGGGCGGCTTGTAAAAGCCTTCCTTTATTTTTTCACAAACAGACAGAATAAACGAAATGTAATAAAATATCGTCCACATACCTGCGAACAGTCACTGTACCTTCCGCAACCGCTAATGGACTGCACATCAGAATGTCGATAACTCGAAGGAAGGTTTTTGACAGAACACGAGCTATTCGAGAGCCATGCAAATCTCTCTTTTTTGCGGATATAACTTATCTTGAATTTTATGACAACAAATAGGACTTAACAAGATTCAGAAAGCTACGAACGTCAATGCCCGATTTCAACAAAAGCCGCACCAAATCCAGTTCACCTATGTCCCTCAACCGCTGAAAAAGCGTATGGTGATCTAAAGAATAAAACAAATCCTTAATATCTAAAAAAAAAAAGCTCACAACCAACTTACAATAGAAAGGAGGCTGAATCTCAGTTATCAACTGGTCAGCAGCCTTGAACGAAAGTGGGCTAGACGTATGAATACATTTTAAATCTTTGTGGTATAAACTGGGAAACAACCTTTTGCCATGATCCATCCTAAACACCATTTCATATATTTCAAATTCATTGTATTGTTTCCTTAAAGTTCCCGTATGGCTTTAATAAAAGGGGGGGGGCGCATTAACAACAAAACAAATGTAAAGAAAGGAAAAAACACAGGTTAAAGGTTGTAAAAAAAGTGGCAAGTGCAGCTCTGAATTTTGATGGTTTATGGATTGTTACATTATGTTCTGGCAGAAAGTTCCATTCTAAAATTGATAATTGAAGTGGAGAGTGTTTGAAAAGATTTTGCTCTTGGTGTTGCCAAATGAAGTCCTTGAGAGTGATCGATACGAGAAGAAATGTGATGCGCTGCAGGGCAGTACAATTATTTTGTTTAATGGGAATTGGTAATAGAAAGTATCTAATGAAACTTGTCTTTTGTCTGCCAGCGGTGGAAGGCTGCATGAGCTCTTTTTTAGCGTAGTAATACCAGTGCGTGTGTAGTTTTTAAGAATAAACTTAGTGGCTTTGTATTTAAATTTTTGCATTAAATAAGCCGGGGGGGGGGGGGGGTTGCATATTATGGATGCATACTCGAGCTGCTGGAGAACAAGGGCGGTGTAAGAAACGAGTTTTGCTTTCAGCTAGCCATGTGGAGTGATCGTCTTAAAAAAACTGAGACTTTGGTTTAGTTTTAGAACGACGAGATTGATATTGGCTTCCCATGATAAGCTTGACGTGAAATGAACCCCAAAATATTAGTATGTGTGCACATGTTCAATGGGTATATCAAAGAGAAAGTAGAAAGATAACGTGGCACTTCACTTAGGTCTGAAATTTAACAATTTTGTCTTGGGGATGTTGATCTGCATTTGCCACTTTTCACACCAGGTTTCTAAGGTAAGCAAGTTCCTTTGAAGTCGGATGCAATCAAGAACACGCAATATTTTCCTATACACCACGCAATATTCAGCGTACAAAAGGATGGTTAGACGAATACTATTAAGTAAATCGTTTATGTAAAGAAAAAAAATCAGTGGACCCAGCATGGTCTTTTGCGGCACCCTGGATTCCACTTTCTCGTGCGAAGAACATTTGGAATCATAACAGACACTTTACGAGCGATTAAAAAGGAAATTCTATATACAGTTAATCACAGATGGCTCGACTTGGAAACCGCGTAATTTAAGAATTAGTCGATGATGCGGCGCCTTATCGAGTGCTTTCTTAAAGTCAATGAAAATTGCATTGGTCTCCGCTTTAAAATGTAAGTCACTGTGCATCTCAGTCATGAATTCCAAAGCTGGGATTCACTAGAATGTGACCGTCGGAAACCGTGCTGGTTAACAGAGAAAAGTTTGTTTGCTGCCAGGGGATCCATGATATTTGAAAATAAAACATGCTTCATTTGTTTGCTTGGCATGCTCGTCAAAGGAATCGGTCGATACCACAGCAACCTGGGAACGAACGATACCACAGCCACCTGGGTGAACACCACAGCAACCTGGGAAGGAACAGAGTGTTTGAAACACATTCCGGTGGTGGTGTCGTGCCCAAGGTGCTCGGTCGGTTGTGCCCGCTTTTGAAGAGACGCTCCGAGTAGATAGGCTTGTCCGGCTTGCCCTTATTGCCAGACTTGGGGGAGGCATCCGGCTGAAGTTCACGATGGCTGGCCGAAGTTTTGAAGGAGTGGCAGGGTTTCTCCGATACGATAGAACACGGGATACGGTGCCGACAAGATCGGCGGACCAAAGAGCAGAGCAAAGGTGACAGCCACAGCAACCTGGGAATGGACAGAGTGTTTGAAACACATTCCGGCGGTGGTGTTGTGCCCACCGCGGTGTCGACCAGATCACAAATGGAAATAAATTTTGTGGTTTTTTAGCAAGATCTTTACGCTTAAGGAACTTTCTTTCGCACTCCATATCTTGTTTTCCACTGAGGGAAGTAAGCAATCCTTAAAAAAGTTCGTTATTGCTAACTGGCTTGCTTTTAGAGAACCTCCAAAAGGCTGGAAACGAGAACCGGTAAACGGACTCTACCTTCTTTTTGAAAATTAGAACGGGAAGGACGCCGAACTTGCCCGACTTATCTGTTTGCAACAACACTAAACCAGAGCTATCCACTTCTGTCTCTCACTCTCCGAACGGCTCCAAAGCCTCACTCAGACCTATACACTATCTCTCAGCTTCGCCGTTTCGCAGACTGGTAAATAAAAACTAACCGCTCATCGTTAGACGGAATTTTGTGCGCCCATTCACGAATATTAGCCATAGTATTCACTCTCAGAAGCTTTATGTCAAAACAGAACTTAGACCGAGTTTTCCAACACACGAATGAAAGAATTAGACAGCGATACATGACACGAATTACAAATTAGTTCCTTTTCCGATCCATGGCCACCGGCAACAGTTCCACGAGGATCACCTCTTAAAGCAGTCGAGCCAAGTTCCGAAGGCGCCCACACCTTTATTGGTACGCGAGAGTTGCAGTAGTTGAATCCTCTTTGCGGCCCAGAGACGAAGCATCGACTCTTGTTTCAGCGGGAGCCAGGACTCGATGTCCACTGTTGACTCGAAGTTCTCGCCATGGACCACAACCCAGAGTTTTGTGGAAACCTCAGACACACGTTGGAGTTTCGTGTTGTCCTGTCCCCCTGTTTCCTCCCTCTCTAGGTAAAAAAAAAAGTCGAGTCTTTAACACGCATCGTACTGTTGCGATCTTTTTGGCGGTCTGGCGCGACAATGCCGAACATCGTACGTCGGCATGCTCGTACGTCGTACAAAAGACAAGGCGTTCGCTACAGATATGATGAAAGAATTATCGGCGGACAGGCGCAAGCATATTCGAGGCATGTTTGCATCATTCATGATTTGTATGCTCTGGACATGCCTGTAGACAGTCGTTCGAGAGCTTTAGGGAACCGTTCTAGCGCGTCCGATGGGTACATTAGTCCCTCTGGTATGAACAGCACATATGCGAGTCTTCCGCGTTAGCGCATGCGCAGTACGTACCGGAGGGCCCATCGTACCGTATCGGATGTCCGAAAACGGTTCCCTAATCCTCTCTAGTGTCTGCTGAGCGTCTTTTGCGCGATGTATTAGAAGTGTATTAGAAACCAACAACATTGAGGATTGAACAAAGAACA
>JAZHYW010029871.1:0-20212 GCA_037355805.1 Ixodes ricinus | reverse complement strand
TCGAACCGTTGACACTTTGATCAGCAGGCAGACGCGCTAACCACAGAGCTATGAAGGCAGTCATTCAACGCACTCTAAACGGTTGTTTATATCTTTACCATAGGACGCGCTTTACAGCGCTGTCACAGCTACCGGTGCGCGCGCGTTCCATGCACGAGGGCTCATTCCGCTCTCGTGAGGCTGAGCACGGCCGCTAGCTCACCCTCTCCCGCGCTCGGGAGAGGGTGATGTAGCGGCCGTGCTCAGCCTCACGAGAGCGGAATGAGCCCTCGTGCATGGAACGCGCGCGCACCGGTAGCTGTGACAGCGCTGTAAAGCGCGTCCTATGGTAAAGATATAAACAACCGTTTAGAGTACCGTTGGTTGAGACTAGCTGAGACGCCAGAAAGTCTGGTCGGTACCATTTTGAGTGTTTGTGCGTATGGCGCGTGCTTTGCTCGCCTTCCCAAGTGACACAAACGCACGTGCTGGGCTGCGGAGATCGTGCGCAGGGCTGTGAAAGTGTCAACAAATTTAGAATCGCCTTAAGAGTGGGCTGGCGTATCTAGAGTGTGCCGGCCACCTGACGAACGCGCATAACTCCGCACCGTTTAATGCTATTCGCATTAACGTAGATAATCATTCCCAAAGGATGGGTTCTGCTGATTTTTTTGGAATTGTTTGTAGTAGGGCGGGGCGGTAGGGTTGTGTGCGCGCGCCGCGATGGGCGAGTCACGAACGGTTGCAAACGCCTGATGCAATATTCGCCAAACTCGACGGGCTGCAGCGACTTTCTACTATCCTGACGGCTGCAGCGCCGCGATTGTTCACTACACACGCAGCTTTACGAGCTCCCATTGCCGAGCCGCGCCGGTCCCAACACTACCCCGTATTCTACTACGCTGTAATTGGAATGCGGATATCCCTCAGGACGTTTAAATGGCTCAGGACACGTCATGACGTCGTGCGGCGCGGCTCTGTAAAAAGGGCGACGCTAAAAAAGAAAATCCCAGACTGCCTTGCGTACCGACGCATGCTTTTTCGTTTGCTCACATCTCGGCCGGCTACGTTAGGCTTAGGCTACGTCTGCACCGCGCCTGTGGTCTGCTTCGTCTGCCCGCTGTCATGGCTTGCTTTCGATACGATCGGCGCACTCAAAGAAGTTTGATGTGCAAGCGCAGTCGCAGCACGGCGGAAGGCAACGAACGCGAGCTGCAGGCGGAGCATCTACGGTTGGCACCAACGTTACTAGATCCAACTCAGTTGTGGAACTCTGTTCCCGAGGGGGTCCCTTTACGTGGCGCCTGTCAGAGGGCGCGCGCTCCGCATTAATACTCGCTATCATCATCATTGACGGTGCGGTTCTGGCCTTTAGTTCTGGCTTAGAGAGCTTACAGTTGACTGCAGCAGACGACTTTCAGATTGTTTCTGCTGCTGTTGGTAGTCACATATTCAAAATCAGGTACTTTTTTAACCAATAAAGCATTGAATCTCTGTTCCTGTTGACCCTAAACCCTATTTGAAGTATCGTCTGCAATGGACGCAAAATATTGATGGCGCGGGCAAGCGAACATTCCCTCGGTCGTCCGCAACCACCGCGACGGGGACGGCCGCGCGCATTTCACACCTCGGAAAAACAACGCAGAGAAGCTTATAGCAGGGCATGAAGGTTCACACATTGCTCAAAACTTGTGAAGCGACAATATGTGAGTCTACAATCTTATCAGAATATGCCGGTGGCGTGGTCCGCCCCGGAGTGTCAATATCGTAAACGGTCGGTGCGAGGTACTCAGGCGAGATATTTCTTCGAAGTTCCTTTGGACGAGAAACGACACGACACGCCTTATGGGCGAGAAACTTCCCTTGGCGAGACCTATCGCACAAGGACTCCCTCTGTGATTTGCACTTTAGGGAAAAGGAGATTCTGACGTACTTCGAACACGAGATTCGTGGAGAAGTCGTCCTATCGCCACGGGGTAAGTGGAGTCTGAAACCCGACTCCGCCCCAAGCGTAGTTGCGACCTATCCGGAACATTTGCCGCGTTCGGAAAGGAAGCCTGAAAACAAGATGTCCCCTGAGTCTCCTCTGTGCGAAGATGTCCTGAATGTCCGACCAGCAATGACATTGCCCTGGTAAGACTGCACATCTACTACTACAGTAGAAACTCGCTTTGATTGTAATCACCGGATTGTAGTGGCGCCGACGAATTCGAGTTATTTGCAACGCTTCACACTGTCAGTACAGCTAAGGCAGCAGCATTTTACAGTAATACAAGGCGTATGCCAGTACGGTCGTAGCGCTTATCATGCTCAAATTGTATTTTTTTTTTACTGGCGAGAGGGCAAAAACTAACCGAAAACCATGTTGAACCTAGAAAGGAGTCGGGACTCAAAAGCAGCCGCGGAGAAGTAGCAGACGAAAACGCGTGGATTAATGCACCGGCAACGCCACCTCGCTGAAAAAAAAATTTGAACACGGTTTTGGACTCTTTTAATGTACAGCGTCTATGGGAAGTTCTATAACTGAGTTGATCTAGTGACGGTGGTTGGCACTGCAAGCGAGGGACGCCCGCATGTCACGCGACGTATTTTGAGAACCCTTTAAGCTGGCATCGCTGCGCCCGTGTCCCCGTATGGCTTAGGGCCTCCCTAACGCTGGGGCCTCCTATTCTATACAGCTCCCCTACTATCTGTGACGATACGAGCTATGGTATCGGGCGCAGACGCGAGAGCGCATATAATTGCCTTTCACTGGGTTCGACATGCGCGCATGGAGTTTCCGGGGATCATTTCACTAATGCGTTGCTTCGCTCAATACGTGCGATTCCATTCATCGACCGGCAGATCTCAGTGGGATTTGCGTCCACCCCATGAAATATAAGCTTCGGGAAACGAACGTATAAAATGCTGGTATCATCTTCGAGCTCGACTAAAAGGGTTCCTTCTGGAATAGGATTCGCCCCTAGGATGTTTTCTATAGAACTTTATCTTTTAGGATGATCTGCTTAGAGGTTACGTTTCAGACGCCTTTTTCTGCAACCCACCGCGGAGGTTCGCCCACGTTTTACTTCCTGCGCTATAAAACAGACGTCCACATAAGAGGACATGAAACTTTATTTTTATCAGTCACTCCATTCACCTTTTAATGGCTGGTAACTTAAAGGGAAACTGATGCGGCTCTGTATCGGAGAAAAAAGGACTCTTAAATCCTCTTCATTTGGCCTCCAGAATCACGAATATTGATAATATTGTGCAATTTGTTGCAGGGAGGCTGCATAAAATCATTTTCAAAGTGCCGCTGAATCCCCTCCTTCCCAGAGCGTGGGGTCATATTAGGAGTTCTCGGATTCTCCGCATTCGCGCATCTTGAGCGCCTATCAAATTTATGCACGCGGAATCTTGCTATTTTCAGAAACATCAGAAAAAGACGTGACGACTGTTGTCGGTGGGGGGCATATACCTGGCAAGCTTGAAATTGCACGCGTTTCCCACACGCATGCTTGGCGGTCGAAAGATTCTAGTATGGCGTAACGACTGGTCGGAGGTTTTTCGTGTTTTCTCGCGTTTAGTTACATCTTCAAGGAAAAGGAAAGTCATACTCAAATTCACGGGATAAAAACACTTTAAAATTCACCTCTAACTCGTTTGTTTGTTGTTTTATTTGCCAAAATTTCTTTAGATTTAAAAAAAAACTCATCTAAAATAAATCTTCGACTGGGTCGTTAGCCTTTGCTGATCACGTAAAGAGGCGACCATCTAGGCCATATGCTCAGTTCAAAATACACTCCGACGCCTAATACATGTATCCCACTGAAGTGTGAACGAATAGCTCATGACTATAAGGTAATTATGTTTTCTTTTTAAATAGTGATACTGATTTGCAGGAACCAATAGCTCATGAATATTAGATAATTAGGTTTTCTTTTTTTAAAAGTGATACTGATTTCCGCAACCCCAATTTTAAAAAAGCAGTCGCCGTCAAAAGTGTTATAGTCGTCGCCTTCTAATAGAGGTTTCATTAAAATCTGTTTCCCACACAAGCAAACCTAAATAAAATAAAATAAATCTTTGCAGAATTTATTTTCATGTCTTTTCGGGCGAGGTCTGCCATAAAGATTCTTCTAATTCGCTGTCGTCGTTCACGAAAAGCCATCCTCTCCACCCGCGTGCCGCTTCTATTCTGGAGGGAAATTCATTGCGAGCGTCAAATTGAATGAAGAAAATTGTGTGATTCTTTATACCGCCCTCGAACAGTGAAATAATCGTTAATTTTTCTGCCGATAATAAAAACCTCTCACACACTTGGATGGCTCGGAAGAAAAACGAGATAAAACGACGACGTGTGATCCCGAATGTGCCAAGGGACTGAACAAGGGGTGTCGGCGTTAACTTCAATGATCGCGCTTCCACAAGACGGACACACACCTAACACCGTTCGCCAAAATAGCAAAAATATCTGTCTGACAACCCGAACGAACCAGGGCAGTGGCACTCGTTCGCCAACAACACCTTCTGCTGCAGTCGGTGACCATTAAAGGTAAGAAGCCTCTGCTAACGTTGACTCTGCTAATGTTCACGCTACTTGACACGTTTGCGAGTAGTGTCTGTGACTTGCTGCAATGGTGAGGGAACACACACAGCAGGGTGTTTTCAGATAAGTTCGGGAGGCCATGTCCGGTCATCATTTTTAATTTTCAAGTAAAATATTTTTGTTGACTCTATTTCCAGCACAACAAAAACAACTTTTGTTTTGCAAAAAAAAAGCTTGTTTTTGTGGAAAAGATTTAGAGTCCGAAGCGCTTTCTGCGGTTAGCGCAAAGTTAGCAATTCGGGTACCTCCCCAAAACAACTACTCTGTCTGCGGGTCTAAAACTAGCTGTCAAAACACGCCTAAGGAGGATTGACAAAAAGTATTTACCACAGAGGAACGACGTTTTTAAGTTGCAGTGAAAAACCATCGCAAACACGGCACAACGTGCAATAATGATTAACATTGATTTTTACAGCGGAGCTGTTAAGGGCTAGGTTCCCCAGGATCGTGTCCGTGTATGTCGACACAAACCTACCTGGACAGCTACCGCCATCTATAAGCGACGGCGGCAAGCACACAACCAGTATGGTTTCCGCCGTCGCTCGTAGATGGCGGCAACCTTTCCAGCTATAATAGAAGAATGGATAGTTAGGCGCGTTGGTGGGAATTCATCGTAGGAAACAGTGCGAAAAACAGACGACGACGAAGAAGAAGCACACAGTGTATTGAGTACAGCTCCGCTGGTCTTCCTTCTTCATGAGAGTGGAAAGAGCTGAACGATTTTTTCTTCTTTACATCTATAAAAACTAAGACTTTCAAACTTTGCTAGTGGGTTGACCTGAATTTTTGTTAATCTTTACGTTAAATCTTTTCGTTTTAGTTACCGGGACAAATTTACGAGAAACGCTCATATAAAGACTGATTATTTTGATAGTCAATTAAAGAAAATGGCCACTTTCCATTTCTTTGAAAATCTTATTTAAGCTCAACATTATGTAATAACAGAATCTGCAAAGATATGTGGCATTATTTGTTTTTTGTCTTTTATGTTATAAACCTCGAAATCTGTTCAAATGTAGGTCACCTGCCGTACATGCCGATAAAATTAAAGTTTATTATTTTTACACAGAGTAAAAATGCTCGGGGGTGGCCAGAAATACACAAATTGGCGACACAGAGGCAGACCGACCGTGTTTTCAACCAGCTACCGAGAGGTGCTGGGCATTGAGTCAACAAAATATATATTTATCGTCCAAATTATAGATGGCCACCGGACATGGTCGGCCGAACTTATCAGAAAACACCCAGCCTGCATCTGAACCGAGACACCCCGTGTCCCAGTTCACACCAGTGTTGTACGGAACGGCGTTCCAAGGAACGGCGTTCCTGGAACGCGTTCCTTTTAGGAGGAACGAGGGAACGCCGCCGTTCCATTTTGCATCGCTGGAACTGGAACGGGAACGCGTTACATTTTTACTGGAACGGAAAAAAGAACGGCGTTCCTTTTTTTCGTTCACTGGGATAATTTTTATTTTATTTGTAAGATGGAAATTCTAAAAGTTTAAAAACAATATTTTTACAATGGCTGCAGGTTCTCGTGAACTTTTTGGTTACTTATCCTAGGGTTTATTTTGTGTGGTCCTCGCTTTGTAACAGTCGGGTGCAGGAGAGATAGTGGACATGATCCTTTTTTCAGTGCACGAGACTGCGGTATAAAAAGCAAAACTCTTAGTCGAAGAGAAATACACAGAAAGAGGGACGTTTTAAACTCAGCTACTTTCTTTGCTTTCACGAATCCTCATACACCTAGAAATCTAAGGGCGATTAGAGCCATCACTGAACTTCCACAAAGAGACCTACAGTTACAACAAAATAACAGGTTTGCAGATATCAAACACACCCTCGTATCCCGAATATTGGTCACTTAAAAGATACACAAAAGTAATCCCTTATTCCTTCTCCCCTTATCCCCCACCTTCAAAATTAACAACGAATCCAACCTTCACGAAGAAGGACTTGTAGTTTTCAAGACTGATCTTACAAAAGCCCTACCCTCTTCTACACCTGCTCGTCTTGCGGAAAGCAATATCGAGAAGCAACTCTTGTTGAGTTCAAACAAGGAACTTTGTTAGATTGAAACGTGCGAGGTTGCTGTAAAACGCTCGCGCAATGTGGGGTAATAGTACATTTGGCTCGTCTGCATCGACCACCACAAACGTGAATATGTTTAAAAAATGAGATTTTTAAAGGTGAATATATCAACAAATGAAGCTCTGCTTCGGCTTGTTTTCTTCTCTTGGTGCCCTTCCATCACGGCATTCAGATTGGTACGTTCCCATTTAATAGGATAGATGAAAAAATTAGACGTTTACAACACCCTGTAACGCCGAATTAGAGCGCAGCTCTTGAGGAGGAGGAGGGAAGGGTACTGAAGGGAGGGTTTACCCCTCCTCCTCATCCTCCCTGCCACTCCTTCTCCTCCTCCTCCTCCTCCCTCCTCCTCCTTCTCACCTCATCCTTCAAGCTCCTCCTCTCCTCCTTCCTCTCCCTCCCCTCATCCTCCTCCTCCCCTCCCCTCGTCCTACTCCTCCTCCCTCATCCTCCTCCCCGCGCGGTGCATTATGGGACATTTCCCGTAATGCCCCACGCGGTTACGCCGACGCCGACGGCGACGCCGCTCAAGCCGGAAACGGGCGCCTAAGAGCTGCGCTCTAAAAAAACCTTTCCTCGATTTCCTTTTTCTCATATGGAACTTGTAACGGGAACGCGTTCCGAAAATCGGAAGGAACGAGGAACGATCTTCCGTTCCTTTTTTTGAGGAACGTGTACAACACTGGTTCACACGCAATTTCTCATTTGTGTCGTCATCTGGTCGTCATCATTTCGCAAACATTTTTCACTACACAAAAAGTATTTCTTCTTTTTTATTTTTGTCGTCGTACTTTGCAAGGAAGCAGATCTCTTCGGTGTTTTGAAGAAGCAAAAGTATAGGCCATGTTTATTCGGCAATAAATGCTTACACTGGATATTTGGACCCTTTACAGTGAAACAAACAGACCAAACTTACCAGCAAGTTTGGCTACGCCGCCACTGCCGCGCTTGCGCACACTCTAAGATGTGCTGTGTTAGTTCCAAGCCATTGGTTCTCTGTCATTAAAGCATATCTTTGTGTGTTATCGCTTGGAAACCGCACTAAAACATCGAGATGTGGCACGTTAGCATACCGCAGCCCGCAGTTTGGAAAGGAAAACCGAAAGCTCGCGCTACACAATCCACGGTTTTTATTTTTGTTTTTTCTTTGTTCGTTAAGCCGCGGTAACACTTCTAACGCATCACACACAAAAAAACGGTTTGCAGTCACTTGAGAGGTTTAGGGAACCATTTTTGCACTTCCGATACGGTACAATGGGCCCTCCGGTACGCACTGTGCATATGGGTATGGTGCCTGGAACGCGTCTCCGACTGGTGTGTTTCCCGCGTCCAAAAGAGTGGTCCCTCGATTTCCGCCTGATGACGTCATAGAAGTGTCATGCTGTCGCTGGTCGCGACCCTGGCGGTATCCCAGCAGCTGTGGTGGATGTAGCAGACGCCTGTTCTGCTGCAAGTCGCACTTCATTGTGACAGTCCGCGGAAGATACAGCAGCAGGAAGTTGGGAGGTTTGGAACGAAGTGACGACAGCGACACTCGCGTTCGCTCGTGCTTTTCGCCAGCATTCCTATGACCAACCGCCAGGTTCGCGACAGTCAACAGCATGACACTTCGGCTTCTGTGACGTCATTTGTTGCCACTTCGGGACCACTTTTGATGTATGGGCGGGATAGGACGCTAAACACACCAGTCGGAGACGCGATCCAGGCACCATAATATGGGGGTCGTCTGCGGTAGCGCATGCGCAGTGCGTACCGGAGACCCCATTGTACCGTATCGGATCTGCACGAAACGGTTCCCTAAAACTCTACTACTGTCTGAGGCGGGTTTCTTTTCTGTATGACGGTTCTGTCACATTGGTCGTACAATACATTAGGGAACCGTTCTTGCCCATCCGATACGGTACAACGGGCCCTCCGGTACATACTGCGCATGCGCTAACGCGGAAGACTCGCATATGCGCTGTTCATACAGGAGGGACCAACGTACTGCATCAAACGTGCAAGAATGGTTCCCTGAAACTCTCTAATGACTGTCTGCAGACATGTCCAGAGCATACAAAGCATCAATGATGCAAACTTGCCTCGAATATGCTTGACGCCTGTCCGCCGATAATTTTTTCATCACATCTGTAGCGAACACCGTGTCTTTTGTACGACGTACGAGCATGCCGACGTACGACGTGCGGCATTGAGGCACCGGACGGCCAAAAAGATCGCTACAGCACGACGCGTGTTAAAGACTCGACTCTTTTTAACCTAGAGAGGAGGGAAACAGAAGGACAGGACAACACGAATCTTCAACGTGTGTCTGAGGTTTCCACGAAACTCTGGGTTGTGATCCATGGCGAGAACTTCGAGTCAACAGTCGACATCGAGTCCTGACTCCCGCTGAAGCAAGAGTCGATGCTTCGTCTATGGGCCGCAAAGAGGATTCAACTACTGCAACTCTCGCGTACCAATAAAGGTATGGGCGTCTTCGGAACTTGGCCCGACTGCTTCAAGAGGTGATCCTCGTGGAACTGTTGCCGGTGGCCATGGATCGGAAAAGAAACTAATTTGTAATTCGTGTCATGTATGGCTCTCTAATTCTGTCATTCGTGTGTTGGAAAACTTGGTCTAAGTTTTGTTTGGACATAAAGCTCCTGAGAGTGAATATTATGGCTAATATTCATGAATCGGCTCACAGAGTTCTGTCTTACGATGAGCGGTTAATTTTTATAGATCAGTCGGTAAAACGGCGAAGTGATGTAGGAATAGTTCGTATAGGTTTGAGAGTAGAGTTTTAGGAACCATTCGGAGAGTGAGAGACGAACTGGATAGCTCTGGTTTAGAGTTGTTGCAAACAAATATGTCGGGGAAAATCAGCGTTCTTTCCTTCCCGTTCTAATTTTAAAAGAAAAAGTAGACTCCATCGCCGGTTCTCTTTTTCAGCGTTTTGGAGGTTCTCCAAAAACCAGCCGGTTAGCAATAACGAATTTCTTTAGGGATTGTTAACTTTCCTCAGTGGAAAACAAGGTACGGAGTGCGAAAGAAAGCTCCTTAAGCGTGAAGTTCTTACTGAAGGACCACAATATTTATTTGCATTTCTGATCTGGTCGACACCGCGGTGGGCACGACACCACCGCCGGAATGTATTTCAAACACTTATTCATTCCCAGGTTGCTGGGGCTGTCACCTGTGCTCTGCTCTTTGGTCCGCCGATCTGGTAGGCGCCGTATCCCGTGTTCTATCGTAACGGAGAAACCCCGCCCCTTCTTCAAAACTTCGGCAAGCCATCGTCAACTTCAGCTGGATGCCTCCCAGGAGTCTGGCAATAAGGGCAAGCCGGACAAGCGTATCTACTCAGAGCGTCTCTTCAAAAACGGGCACAACCGTCTGAGCACCTTTGGCATGACACCACCATCGGAATGTGTTTAAACACTCTGTCCCTTCTCAGGTTGCTGTGGAGTTCACCCAAGTTGCTGTGGTATCGAGCAATTCCTCTGACTAGCATGCCAAGCAAACTAATAACGCATGCTCTATTTTCAAATATCATGGATCACCTGTCAGCAAACAACCTTCTCTTTGTTAACCAGCACGGTTTTCAACGGTCACATTCTTGTTAATCCCAGATTTTTGAATCAATAACTGAGATATACAGAAACTTACATTTTAAAACGGAGACCAATACATTTTTATTGACTTTCAGAAAGCATTCGACAAGGCGCCGCATCATCGACTAATTCTAAGTCGAGCCATCTCTGATCAACTAGATATCGAATTCCCTTTGTCCATCAATCGTAAAGTGTCTGTTATGATTCCAAATGTTCTTCGCATGAGAAAGTGCAATCCTGCGCGCCGCAGAGGACCGTGCTGGGTCCACTTATTTTTCTTTTTTTGCACATAAACAATTTACCCAATTGTATTCGTCAAAACATCCGCCGTTTGTACGCTGATTATTGCGTGGTGTACAGGAAAATACTGTGTATTTGTGATTGCATCCAACTTCAAATAACTTACTGACCTTATAAACCTGGTGTAAAAAGTGGCAAATGCAGATCAACATCTCCAAGCTAAAATTCTCAAATTTCAGACCTAAGCGACCGAAGTTTCAGACCGAAGTTTCAGGTTGCTTTCCTACTCTCTCTTTGATACACCCATTCAACATGTGCACATATAAGAATATTTCGGGGTTTATTCCACGTCCAACTTATCATGGGAAGCTCATATCAAGATCGTCTTTGCAAAACTAAACCAAAGTCTCGGTTTTTTTAAGACGATCACTCCACATGGCTAGCTGAAAACAAAACTCGTTTTTTTCACCACCCTTGTTCGCCCGCTGGTCGAGTACGTATCTACAATAAGGAACCCCCACCAGGCTTATCTAATACAAAAATTGGAATCAGGCCAAAACAAAGCAACGAGGTGTATTCTTAAAAACTACAGATGCACTAGTATTACTAAGCTAAAAAAGAACTCAGCCTTCCACCGCTCGAGAACAGAAAACAAGTTTCATTGCATATTTGTATTACCAATTCCCATTAAACAATATAATTGTACTGACCTGCAGCGCATCACATTTCCCCTCGTATAGATCATTCTCAAATACTTCATTTGGTCACACCAAGAACATATCTTTTCAGACACTCGCAACTTCCATTCTCAATTTCAGAATGGAACTCTCTGCCAGAACATATTGTAACAATTCAAAAACCATCCGATTTCAGAGCTGCACTTGCCACTTTTCTTAACACTTAGCAACCTTTACCCTGTGTTTTTTATATTTGTTTAATTGTTATCCCCCCTTATCTAACGCCCTACGGGCACTTTAAAAAAACAATAAATGAAATGGAAATGTATGAAATGGTGGTTAGGATGGATCATGGCAAAAGGTTGTTTCCCCGTTTATACAACAAAGGTTTAGTATGTATGATACCTCTAGCCCACTTTCGTTTGGGGCTGCTGACCAGTTGATAACTGAGATTCAGCCTCCTTTCTATTGTAAGTCGGTCGTGAGCTTTTCTCTAGATGTTAAGGATTTGTTTTATTCCTTAGATCACCATACGCTTCTTCAGTGGTTCAGGGACATATGTCAACTGGATTTGATGCGGCTTCAATTGAATTCGGGAATTGACGTTCGTAGCTTTTTGAATCTTGTTTAGTCCTATTTCTGGTCCTAAAATTTGGGATAAGTTATATCAGCAAAAAGAGGGATTTACGTGGCTCTCGAATAGCTCCTGTTCTGTTAAAAATCTTCCTTCGAGTTATCGACATTCTGATGTGCAGTCCATTGAAACGGTTGCGGAAGGTACAGCAACTGTTCGCATGGTATGTGGACAATATTTTGGTTCATTTTGATTATTCGTCTGTTGGCGAAAGAATGAAGGAAGGCTTCTGCAAGCCGCCCCTGATTTGACTTTTTCAGTAGAAGCACATGAAGTCTAGTTGCATTCTTTGGGTATTTGTTTTCTAGCTGATGATGGCCTTTGTTTTGAATTTGGTAAAAACAGATTCGAGGTCATTGCTCTATAGGTTGCGTTGTCACTTTAAAATTGTAAAGCGGGAGGTTGTCAAGTCTGTGCTAATGAACTCAGTGAAGTTTTCTTGTTCTCGCCGTCTGGGTGCCGGCTTTGAGAAACAGCTTCATAGATTGTTCTTCCATGACTACAGCAGGGAGTTCGTGTCTTCGGTCATTTATCGTTTGCTAACAAATTCTAAACTATCGAAAGATGTCGGAGTAAAGAAATAAAGGCTTCTTTGTTTGGCTTTTTTTATGTCTCCCATAACCTTAAGGCACTAGCGGGGAAGTTTGGAGTGGCAGTCGCTTTCAAACCCGATTTTCGGCTCGTCCGGCTTGCACCCTTTTCGTCACAGAAGGCTGGTTGTAAGAAAAATCATGAAGACCCTTTGGTAAATTGCGATCAAGGTGTAGTGCGAAAGATTTCTATGAAATATGGTCCTTGCTTTATGGGTCACACGGCTATGTGTCCTAATGATAGGTTATTTGAACAGAAACGAGCGGTGAAAAATAAATCCGAGGGCTCCGAATCAGCGAATCATTTTTCTTCCTGTAGCAATGGTGTCGTTGTTTTGGAAAATATTGTACTGCTTCACAGGGAAAGGGATTGTTACGAGCAATTAGTGAAAGAGTCGTTGACGATTGATAAGCACGCTTATTGTTTTAGCAACATATCCGTTTCTCTTGAGTTTTTTGTTACCTCATTTCTTTTGTTGCTCATTGGGCTGTTCACTTTGACTCTGTTTTCAGTTGTTCTTATCTGTGTCACGGATCAATCTGTTATCTCCTGGTTGCGGAGTCTTGGTTCGATGGTTGATGCGTACCTTCTTTGGGGACGTTTATATTGGTCAGACTGACGTGATGTCAACGTCTTCATCCGTGTCTTCTTTTGGTCTTTTCGGGTTATTTGTCTTGGTTGTCTATTTAAGGTTGTATTTTGTGAAATAAAACTCAGGTGTGTTGGAGATTCGTGTTGTCCTGTCCTTCTTTTTCCCCACTCTCCACGGTTAAAAATACCAGTCCTCAAGCAGCTCGCCTGCAAAGTTGCATTAAGTTCATTGAACTTCAGTGGTCATAAACGGCACTTTTAAAAATTGCCCATCTAGTGAGGAGAAGAATGACCTCTTGCGATGTAAACGTTCATAACGTCGTCCAAATCCCTGGGTGTTTTTTCTGTTTTTTTTTTTTGCGATTAGTGAGTCGGTAAGTATATAGATGCTATTTGCGACACAGTCACATTCACCGCCCCATCTACCGGCCGCGTTATCCACCATCTGGTGCGGTCGGCTGGGATTCTTGCTTCGCTGTGTATAGCCGAGATAGAAAGCAAAGGAAGTTAACAGAGATGCAAAACTCATCTCGGTTATTCTTCTGGGAAATGGAACCAAATTGACTTGGTGCCGAACAGTGGAATGACATACCCAGCTCATTCCAGGCACCCTAATATTTGCCAAACAACAGGGAAATCGGATCCCAACAGCGGGGATTTTCGGCAGGAGGAAATCAATATCACAGTGCGGAAGGCAAACCGGGAAAGCAGAGCACCATCCTCCTCGGATGAAACGAGATACAAATTAGAAGAGTCCTAGAAGAGAAGAAAGAAAAGGGAAATGACATCGAGCCCCCCAATCCATCTGCGACAGCTATTCACTACTTTTCAAGGTGGTGCGCAACACTGTCGGAAAGAATCAGAGTCTGAGGTAAGAGAGGGAGAAAAAAATCATGAGCCATTTCACTCTGTGAAGGGCGATGACCAGCGAAACTCTTCAGCACACGACACAGACGTGACACAGCATTTTGAACAAAGATACGAACACATTTATTGATCGGTGGTCATCGTGACGAAAGCTACGCACACACATGTATTGTTGTCTTGATCGGTGGTCATTATTTGTCTTGATCGGTGGGTTGTTATATGACTTCTCTTTCTTCCTTTCCAAGCCGTCTGTTCAGAAAGTCCCTTTTGAATTTAGCGTTCGCTCCATTAAAGTTGTCCAATTTAGCAGCATGGTACCTGCGTTTTTGTGATGCGTTCTCCGCGCCGCAACGTTCGTTGTCTTGTCTGGTTTGCCACATGCGTTTGGCGTTTTGTGCACGATCTTCATCGGTGGTGTTTGCCACCCGCCCCCGCCGCTGACATTTTCGATGCCGTTCCCGCCATTGCTCTTTGTAGGCGCGTTTCTCTCCGGACTATACGCGGCCTCCCCATTAGGACAAGAGAAGAGAAGTGAAATTGAAAATGGAGAATGGACTTTCGTCGTGAAATACTACCGAGACTTTTGTTGGGTACGAAGCTTGTTATAACGATATATACTCTACAAAAAACCGAGACAAGGGAAAATGAGGCGACAAACAAAACAAGACTTCGCTGTGTTTGGAAGTTCTTTTTTTTTAAGTATGAACCTTCACCAGCTAGCCTGCGCCACAACCCTTATTTCGGGTTTTAACGACCTTTTTTGTTGCAACCAAGTTCCACAAAACCTTCTTTTCGGGGCCTTGATTTTCGGTTTGTGGGATGTCGGATAATTTTTTCAGGGTTCGCTTGATAGCCTGACTTGCGTCAGGCATTTCGACGGCTACCGGGGACTCATCGGGTGTTGAATTATCATCCAAACTGCTCCTCACTTCAATTTGAGGCTCTAGTGAGCATGAGGTATCCTTCTCGTCTGTCGTGACAAATGTATTTTTTGTAGTGTTTTCATCTTTACCAGCCTTTCGGTCTAGTTCTTCGGATCAAAAATGCCGACCGTTGCATACAAAGCTGAGATATGCAGGAGCGATGCTGGTTGCTGCTGTCTCCGTCTGGTCAGCGTCGATGGTCGTTTCATACACCGGGTCAATTTCTTGACGTCTGACAGCTACTGCGTAGATCTTCATGCAGTCTTCTGTTTCAAATCCCAAGCGATGACACTCAAAAAACACGGCACACGGCGGTCTCGTCGTATATGCCGAGCAGACATGTACACGTTACCCGAAAAAGTAACTAAATACCGTTACTCGTTACTCGCTGAAAAAGTAACTAAATACGTTACTCGTCACCGATTCTCAAATGAAACGCGTGAGTTACCTCAAAAGTAACGAGTTACTTTCCACGTTACTTTGACACGACTGTTTTTGTTTCATGGTTTATTGTTTTCTTTTTAGTAGTCATTTGTCGAAGTTTTCATCAGTTACGTTTCGCCGCTTCCTTTAAAATACATCTCCGGCGACGCTGAAGCGCCGTTCTACTGACGCGCTCGAAGGAACGGCAGTGTTGTGCTTCAGGAAGAGCTGGTGAATCTTCGGGAACTGCGCCTTCATTGAGGACAGCGGGGAATGTGTTATGTGCCTTCCCGTGTTTGCAACCTCCAGGTTTACGTTCGGTCCGTACCCGGTTGTAGGAGGTTCAACCAACGAGCCTTATCTGTTCGTTGGGTGGAGGACATTCCCAGCAGTAGAGTTAAATACAGCAGCGTTTATCGCTGGACACACCAGTCGAACTGTTCGACTGACGTGTTCGGCATAAATGTTGCTGCACTGTCATACTGTTTAGTGATTTTTCGGGTTGCCCACCTACCGTCCTCGCAAAGGACGCATACTCAGGCTAGAATAAAAACAAGGCCGTTTAAGCGGTGTTGTACAGGTTACTTCTCAGAAGTAACGAGATACCGTTACTCGTTACTCAGCCGTAAAAGTAACTAAATACCGTTACTCGTTCCTTTTCTACAAAAGTAACTAAATACGTTACTCGTTACCGAAAATAGTAACTAGGTACAAGTAACTCGTTACTTGTAACGCGTTACGTACATGTATGATGCCGAGTATGCTTACAGCGCAAACATAACGGTGCGCGTCCAGGGATCACAATCAAACAGTTCGCTCTAAAACATTATAACTGGTGCGGGAGGCTGTCGACTGTTGTCCCCTTCTGGAGAGTGAAGCGCACAAGGCTTGTCGCAGACTCGAGTTCCATGAAGCTTTCGATCATCCAGGTGTCACTCGTTACTTCTGTAGCTTTACCGAAAGGCTCCAACGCGTGCCGCGTCGTTCGACACATGGAATGGGATCCAATGAATCTTGACTCTAACTTCAGCGTTTCTCAAATCAATGGCTAGGCGTGGCCTGTCCTTCGTCCTCCCGGAGCCCCGCTTTCATTAGGTTCATTACAAGACCCGTGTTAGGTTTTCCCACAGCTCTACAAACGCGCGTCCAAAATAATCCCGCCCTTAGTATTCCCCAATTGTAATCCCGAACCGCGAAAGGCGCCACCACCTTTAATTATCGCGCAAGGCGCTGGCAGGTTTTCGAACATTGTGGCGTGGACTTTAAGCAAGTACGGCCTCATTAGGAAAATAAGACAGATTAATGGATAAAACTTTGAAATTATAACATCCGTGGTTGTTCCCTCGACGCGTGCGCTGCGCTTAAAATCTTGCCAACAAAAAAAGAGATTACAGCGTTTCTTTTTAATTCCAAAAATAAAATATGCGTCGCCTAACGCTCATTTTCCGACCAAAGGTAGCGCTATAGGTTCGAATTAGATGCCAAAGTTTCAGCGCGAACCGATATTTTATTCAAAAGTTATAAGTGAGTTTTTGAAAGTTTCATTGGGAAAATGGGGCCCCGTTTCGCCCGTTTTCGGTTTCTGGCGCCAAAGAGTTCTATGTATTCGAAAGCTCCGTCGGCCGCTATTTTCCAATTTAAAACTTTAGAAAAATCACTTATAACTTTTTAATGAAAATACCGGTCAGTGCCGAAGTCTTGACATCTGGTTCGTACCTCTAGAGCGCCACATTTGGGTGGAGAATGACCATTCGGCGATGCGTAGTTTATTTTTCCGGTGAAAGAAGACATTTGAAATATTTTAGGGGTCACCCTGTATATATACGTCCTTTTCTTTCCTTGTCGTTGCTGTTGTTTCTTTTGATTAATTTATTTTGTTAGAGCGACGAAAAAATTAAAAACGACTTATGATAAGCTTAAAATTGCATATCGTACGTTGAGAGTGCGTTACGCGTGATCAGACTTGCGAAGAAGCGACTGAACTTCTGACGCGTGAGAAGCTTACTACCGCTGCGTCGGCCTCTATACATCGGTATGTTAAAGAGACCGTGAAACGCTTTGTTCATTCTTAATTAAATAGTGTCCTCAAATGATCCCGAATGTCATTAGAACACAAAAAACGAGAATTCTACTTGGCCGGTGTACAGCCATTGCTAACCTGGTCTCTAAAGGCCGGTTCAGACATTTGCGTTTGAGTGTGGTTGACTGCGTTGCGTCGAGAACCGAAAGCGAGTCACCGGCATATCTGTGATTCGTATGAAGCGTGGAATCCAATTCAAGGAATCATCTTGGCAAGCGATATAAGCAACAGGGATGTCCTGGTTTCTCGCACACCAGTCAACTGCAGTCAAACGCAGTCAAACGCAGTCAAACGGAACTGTCTCAACCAGGCTTAAGATGCATCGCCCGCAGTAGGGATTAAGAACACCCTTTCAATGAAACATTACTCGCTATCTCGATGCAATGTTTTGTAGACTCGCGACGTTCTCAGTTATATGGTGTCCGATATATTCCGGTACATTCGAAGCTTCGGTTCGCCATCGTAAAACGTTATTCGCAAAACTGGCGAATCTAATTGCAGCTGGCTACGTTTTTGGGTGGCTCACCTAGGTGACGGAGGAAGTGACGTTCACCATCCGCGAAAGGTCCTAAGCTTTCTTTCTTGAACGATGTCCAGACGATCCAATGATGTACAATGCAATTATCTATACGTTCCCACAAAGCCGACTTCGGGGACTTAACGGCGGAACAGAATTGAAGCGTGGTCATAATGATAATTGAATCTCGGCAGCGCTCCACGTGCCTGATTATTGAGACGTCGACGGAAGCAGCCGCGGCGCCAAATAGATGTTGGCAGTACTGGTCTTGCAGCGCGCTTATCGCTTCCCTCGATGAGAACGCGGGGTTGAAACGACGGCGCCGCGGCCGGTAATAGCTCTTCATTGCGCGGGAATCACGAACCGATAGTTGGAAACACGCGTCGGATGGAGGATGCGTCCAACATTCGGGCGAAAGTTGCTTGTAATGAGTTCAGCAAAGATTTAGTCGCGTTCCCCGAACGCATTGAATGGATTGGCTTGCGAAACTTTGTCTACATAGGAACGGGTGCATCACGAATCCGGGATAATAGGGTAGTGTAATTAGCTAAGGACTTATTTCGTGCGCGCTCGGTCCGACACCAGTTCGCTGTTAGCTCCCGTCTGCCTCTCGCAGGAATCACTCTCAAAACGTTCCTGCGCTACTACATTTCCACAAACCACACGATGAGCCAATCAGCGCGATGTGCGGAGCAAACCAACCAATTACGAGGCGAAAAAAAAAAGCGATTCGCGTGGTCAAATTAAAATGTGCGTACGAACAACACGTCGATGGCTACGTTTGCATGGATGCGACTGTAGCGCATTGAATTGAGAGGGAACCAATCACACGCATCCCATCTCCCTGTTCTTCCTCTTCTGCGCAATCAGAATAATCATATATCGATGTGATGCGCTATCCATGAATTCGAGGCTATTTTTATTGTCGCAGAACAACAAATTACACTTTTGAGTCAACCCGTCCTTCGGTTCTGGTTATTTCGTGGATTTGTTGCATTTGCTCCGTAGACTACTGTAATAGACCCTTTCACAAATGCAGTGTCATCTAGTGGCTCAAAAATCAGTCTACATTTTTGTATGCTCACGGAGGTTAAAATTGAGTACGTATTCGGAAACGGCGGACGTACGAATATGGTGGAAAGTTGGGCGAGTTGCTGGTACACGATTAACAAAAGTTAAACAGCGCAAAAAAGAAGGAACACAAGAAGACGTAGTGTACAAACACAGCGCTCTGTTTGCACACTTTGTCTTCTTGTCATCCGTTTTTTTTTTTGTGTATGTTTTTTCTGCGCTGTTTTATTTTTTGTTAATTAAGACGTACTGAAAGTTACGGTTTTCGTTGCTGTAGAGGTATTTCTCGAGTTGTTTCACTTTCGATGGTGTCTACTACAGATCTGTACGAGCCGCTTATTTGAGAAAAACTATCCATACAATTCACTGCATTCTCTTGTCATGAGCTCTCGGGAAGTTCCGAAGCCGAACATTTCAAGGATTTAGATTACACCCCGCCTCCCCCCTCTCTATGCGTAGCTCATGGAACCTTCTAAGTCTCGTCACGGTGACATCAAACAATACAGCGAACTACACTCTAAGAAATGCCTGCGCGTCTACCTACCCGCAAACAACACTCAAAGAGCGAATCATTCCTATCTACGAAATCAGCTCAGCGAATGATGAGGCGGAGCATCCGTTTTGACCTAAAAATGAGGTCTGCGCTGTGGCATTACGCAATGCAAAGCGTAGTGCTTCCTTTGCGCAATGCCACAGCGCAGACGAAATTTTAAGGTCTAAACAGATGTTCCGCCTCATCATTCGCCGAGCTGATTTTGTAGATAGGAATGATTCGCTCTTGAGTGTTTTGCGGGTAAGTAGACGCGCAGGCAATTTCTTAGAGTGTAACGTCTGGAATGTTCAGGCACCGCATCGGTGACTGTCTTCAAATTCTTTCTTCGCCAGCCATCAAAAGGCCGCCATTAGCATGTACAGAGGATATGCACTTAAATGATGATAGTTATCGAAGTGACCAGACTGAATTTCGGAAAGGTTCTATTGGCCCGCTGTGTGTTCTGTTAAAAAGTGGCCTGCGTGAGCGCTTTTTTTTATGTGGTAGATGTTATTAACACGTCGCTCAAAAGCAAACTTGGCGTTCAACTTTAATTTACGGCCGAGATTTTTTTTGCGTCTATATTTTTTGGCATTTTAAGAGACGCTGGACGCGGCTCAATATGTTCGCCTTTCTTGCCTCATGATTGGTTGTGTGTTGATCGTATCACCTAACGCCGCAATCTGATTGGCCACGAGGCGATAATAAGATGCTCAGCGATTCGCCACGCCCCGCCCTTCATAAGCTGTCAGCGACGATAAAGGAACTCCCCTCATCTAAAACTTTCACTTCTCATCCGTCATTCCCAATCA
>JAZHYW010029870.1:0-23556 GCA_037355805.1 Ixodes ricinus | reverse complement strand
TAATTTTTTCATCTATCCCATTAAATGGGAACGTACCAATTTGAATGCCGTGATGGAAGGGCACCAAGAGAAGAAAACAAGCCGAAGCAGGGCTTCATTTGTTGATATATTCACCTTTAAAAATCTCATCTTTTAAACATATTCACGTTTTTGGTGGGCAATGCAGACGAGCCAAATGTACTATTACCCCACATTGCGCGAGCGTTTTACAGCAACCTCGCACGTTTCAATCTAACAAAGTTCCTTGTTTGAACTCAACAACAGTTGCTTCTCGATGTTGCTTTCCGCAAGACGAGCAGGTGTAGAAGAGGGTAGGGCTTTTGTAAGATCAGTCTTGAAAACTACAAGTCCTTCTTCGTGAAGGTTGGATTCGTTGTTAATTTTGAAGGTGGGGATAAGGGGAGAAGGAATAAGGGATTACTTTTGTGTATCTTTTAAGTGACCAATATTCGGGATACGAGGGTGTGTTTGATATCTGGAAACCTGTTATTTTGTTGTAACTGTAGGTCTCTTTGTGGAAGTTCAGTGATGGCTCTAATCGCCCTTAGATTTCTAGGTGTATGAGGATTCGTGAAAGCAAAGAAAGTAGCTGAGTTTAAAACGTCCCTCTTTCTGTGTATTTTTCTTCGACTAAGAGTTTTGCTTTTTTATACCGCAGTCTCGTGCACTGAAAAAAGGATCATGTCCACTATCTCTCCTGCACCCGACTGTTACAAAGCGAGGACCACACAAAATAAACCCTAAGATAAGTAACCAAAAAGTTCACGAGAACCTGCAGCCATTGTAAAAATATTGTTTTTCAAACTTTTAGAATTTCCATCTTACAAATAAAATAAAAATTACCCCAGTGAACGAGAAAAAGGAACGCCGTTCTTTTTTCCGTTCCAGTAAAAATGTAACGCGTTCCCGTTCCAGTTCCAGCGATGCAAAATGGAACGGCGGCGTTCCCTCGTTCCTCCTAAAAGGAACGCGTTCCAGGAACGCCGTTCCTTGGAACGCCGTTCCGTACAACACTGGTGTGAACTGGGACCCGGGGTGTCTCGGTTCAGATGCAGGCTGGGTGTTTTCTGATAAGTTCGGCCGACCATGTCCGGTGGCCATCTATAATTTGGACGATAAATATATATTTTGTTGACTCAATGCCCAGCACCTCTCGGTAGCTGGTTGAAAACACGGTCGGTCTGCCTCTGTGTCGCCAATTTGTGTATTTCTGGCCACCCCCGAGCATTTTTACTCTGTGTAAAAATAATAAACTTTAATTCTATCGGCATGTACGGCAGGTGACCTACATTTGAACAGATTTCGAGGTTTATAACATAAAAGACAAAAAACAAATAATGCCACATATCTTTGCAGATTCTGTTATTACATAATGTTGAGCTTAAATAAGATTTTCAAAGAAATGGAAAGTGGCCATTTTCTTTAATTGACTTTCAAAATAATCAGTCTTTATATGAGCGTTTCTCGTAAATTTGTCCCGGTAACTAAAACGAAAAGATTTAACGTAAAGATTAACAAAAATTCAGGTCAACCCACTAGCAAAGTTTGAAAGTCTTAGTTTTTATAGATGTAAAGAAGAAAAAATCGTTCAGCCTTTCCACTCTCATGAAGAAGGAAGACCAGCGGAGCTGTACTCAATACACTGTGTGCTTCTTCTTCGTCGTCGTCTGTTTTTCGCACTGTTTCCTACGATGACTTCCCACCAACGCGCCTAACTATCCATTCTTCTATTATAGCTGGAAAGGTTGCCGCCATCTACGAGCGACGGCGGAAACCATACTGGTTGTGTGCTTGCCGCCGTCGCTTATAGATGGCGGTAGCTGTCCAGGTAGGTTTGTGTCGACATACACGGACACGATCCTGGGGAACCTAGCCCTTAACAGCTCCGCTGTAAAAATCAATGTTAATCATTATTGCACGTTGTGCCGTGTTTGCGATGGTTTTTCACTGCAACTTAAAAACGTCGTTCCTCTGTGGTAAATACTTTTTGTCAATCCTCCTTAGGCGTGTTTTGACAGCTAGTTTTAGACCCGCAGACAGAGTAGTTGTTTTGGGGAGGTACCCGAATTGCCAACTTTGCGCTAACCGCAGAAAGCGCTTCGGACTCTAAATCTTTTCCACAAAAACAAGTCTTTTTTTTTTGCAAAACAAAGTTGTTTTTGTTGTGCTGAAATAGAGCCAACAAAAATATTTACTTGAAAATTAAAAATGATGACCGGACATGGCCTCCCGAACTTATCTGAAAACACCCTGCTGTGTGTGTCCCTCACCATTGCAGCAAGTCACAGACACTACTCGCAAACGTGTCAAGTAGCGTGAACATTAGCAGAGTCAACGTTAGCAGAGGCTTCTTACCTTTAATGGTCACCGACTGCAGCAGAAGGTGTTGTTGGCGAACGAGTGCCACTGCCCTGGTTCGTTCGGGTTGTCAGACAGATATTTTTGCTATTTTGGCGAACGGTGTTAGTGTGTGTCCGTCTTGTGGAAGCGCGATCATTGAAGTTAACGCCGACACCCCTTGTTCAGTCCACTTGGCACATTCGGGATCACACGTCGTCGTTTTATCTCGTTTTTCTTCCGAGCCATCCAAGTGTGTGAGAGGTTTTTATTATCGGCAGAAAAATTAACGATTATTTCACTGTTCGAGGGCGGTATAAAGAATCACACAATTTTCTTCATTCAATTTGACGCTCGGAATGAATTTCCCTCCAGAATAGAAGCGGCACGCGGGTGGAGAGGATGGCTTTTCGTGAACGACGACAGCGAATTAGAAGAATATTTATGGCAGACCTCGCCCGAAAAGACATGAAAATAAATTCTGCAAAGATTTATTTTATTTTATTTAGGTTTGCTTGTGTGGAAACAGATTTTAATGAAACCTCTATTAGAAGGCGACGACTATAACACTTTTGACGGCGACTGCTTTTTTAAAATTGGGGTTGCGAAAATCAGTATCACTTTTAAAAAAAGAAAACCTAATTATCTAATATTCATGAGCTATTGGTTCCTGCAAATCAGTATCACTATTTAAAAAGAAAACATAATTACCTTATAGTCATGAGCTATTCGTTCACACTTCAGTGGGATACATGTATTAGGCGTCGGAGTGTATTTTGAACTGAGCATATGGCCTAGATGGTCGCCTCTTTACGTGATCAGCAAAGGCTAACGACCCAGTCGAAGATTTATTTTAGATGAGTTTTTTTTTAAATCTAAAGGAATTTTTGCAAATAAAACAACAAACAAACGAGTTAGAGGTGAATTTTAAAGTGTTTTTATCCCGTGAATTTGAGTATCACGTTCGTTTTCCTTGAAGATGTAACTAAACGCGAGAAAACACGAAAAACCTCCGACCAGTCGTTACGCCATACTAGAATCTTTCGACCGCCAAGCATGCGTGTGGGAAACGCGTGCAATTTCAAGCTTGCCAGGTATATGCCCCCCACCGACAACAGTCGTCACGTCTTTTTCTGATGTTTCTGAAAATAGCAAGATTTCGCGTGCATAAATTTGATAGGCGCTCAAGATGCGCGAAAGCGGAGAATCCGAGAACTCCTAATATGACCCCACGCTCTGGGAAGGAGGGGATTCAGCGGTACTTTGAAAATGATTTTATGCAGCCTCCCTGCAACAAATTGAACAATATTATCAATATTCGTGATTCTGGAGGCCAAATGAAGACGATTTAAGAGTCCTTTTTTTCTCAGATACAGAGCCGCATCAGTTTCCCTTTAAGTTACCAGCCATTAAAAGGTAAATGGAGTGACTGATAAAAAAAAGTTTCATGTCCTCTTATGTGGACGTCTGTTTTATAGCGCAGGAAGTAAAACGTGGGCGAACCTCCGCAGTGGGTTGCAGAAAAAGGCGCTGAAACGTAACCTCTAAGCAGATCATCCTAAAAAGATAAAGTTCTATAGAAAACATCCCAGGGGCGAATCCTATTCCAGAAGGAACCCTTTTAGTCGAGCTCGAAGATGATACCAGCATTTTATACGTTCGTTTCCCGAAGCTTATGTTACATGGGGTGGACGCAATTCCCACTGAGATCTCCCGGTCGATGAATGGAAACGCACGTATTGAGCGAAGCAACGCATTAGTGAAATAATCCCCTGAAACTCCATGCGCGCATGTCGAACCCAGTGAAAGGCAATTATATGCGCTCTCGCGTCTGCGCCCGTACCATAGCTCGTATCGTCACAGATAGTAGGGGAGCTGTATAGAATAGGAGGCCCCAGCGTTAGGGAGGCCCTAAGCCATACGGGGACACGGGCGCAGCGATGCCAGCTTAAAGGGTTCTCAATACGTCGCGTGACATGCGGGCGTCCCTCGCTTGCAGTGCCAACCACCGTTACTAGATCAACTCAGTTATAGAACTTCCCATAGACGCTGTACATTGGAGGGGATCCGAAACCGTGTCCAATTTTTTTTTCAGCGAGGTGGCGCTGCCGGTGCATTAATCCACGCGTTTTCGTCTGCTACTGCTCCGCGGCTGCTTTTGAGTCCCGACTCCTTTCGAGGTTCAGCATGGTTTTCGGTTAGTTTTTGCCCTCTCGCCAGTAAAAAAAATACAATTTGAGCATGATAAGCGCTACGACCGTTCTGGCATACGCTTTGTATTATTGTAAAATGCTGCCGCCTTAGCTGTACTGACAGCGTGAAGCGTTGCAAATAACTCGAATTCGTCGGCGCCACTACAATCCGGTGACTACAATCAAAGCGAGTTTCTACCGTAGTAGTAGATGTGCAGTCTTACCAGGGCAATGTCATTGCTGGTCGGACATCCAGGACATCTTCGCACAGAGGAGACTCAGGTGACATCTTGTTTTCAGGCTTCCTTTCCGAACGCGGCAAATGTTCCGGATAGGTCGCAACTACGCTTGGGACGGAGTCGGGTTTCAGACTCCACTTACCCCGTGGCGATAGGACGACTTCTCCACGAATCTCGTGTTCGAAGTACGTCAGAATCTCCTTTTCCCTAAAGTGCAAATCACAGAGGGAGTCCTTGTGCGATAGGTCTCGCCAAGGGAAGTTTCTCGCCCATAAGGCGTGTCGTGTCGTTTCTCGTCCAAAGGAACTTTGAAGAAATATCTCGCCTGAGTACCTCGCACCGACCGTTTACGATATTGACACTTCCGGTGCGGACCACGCCACCGGCATATTCTGATAAGATTGTAGACTCACAGATTGTCGCTTCACAAGTTTTGAGCAATGTGTGAACCCTCATGCCCTGCTATAAGCTTCTCTGCGTTGTTTTTCCGAGGTGTGAAATGCGCGCGGCCGTCCCCGTCGCGGTGGTTGCAGACGACCGAGGGAATGTTCGCTTGCCCGCGCCATCAATATTTTGCGTCCATTGCAGACGACACTTCAAATAGGGTTCAGGGTCAACAGGAACACAGATTCAATGCTTTATTGGTTAAAAAAGTACCTGATTTTGAATATGTGACTACCAACAGCAGCAGAAACAATTTGAAAGTCGTCTGCTGCAGTCATCCGTAAGCTCTAAGCCAGAACCAAGGCCAGAACCGCGCCGTCAATGATGATGATAGCGAGTATTAATGCGGAGCGCGCGCCCTCTGACAGGCGCCACGCAAAGGGACCCCCTCGGGAACGGAGTTCCACAACTGAGTTGGATCTAGTAACGTTGGTGCCAACCGTAGATGCTCCGCCTGCAGCTCGCGTTCGTTGCCTTCCGCCGTGCTGCGACTGCGCTTGCACATCGAAACTTCTTTGAGTGCGCCGATCGTATCGAAAGCAAGCCATGACGGCGGGCAGACGAAGCAGACCACAGGCGCGGTGCAGACGTAGCCTAAGCCTAACGTAGCCGGCCGAGATGTGAGCAAACGAAAAAGCATGCGTCGGTACGCAAGGCAGTCTGGGATTTTCTTTTTAGCGTCGCCCTTTTTACAGAGCCGCGCCGCACGACGTCATGACGTGTCCTGGGCCATTTAAACGTCCTTAGGGTATATCCGCATTCCAATTACAGCGTAGTAGAATACGGGGTAGTGTTGGGACCGGCGCGGCTCGGCAATGGGAGCTCGTAAAGCTGCGTGTGTAGTGAACAATCGCGGCGCTGCAGCCGTCAGGATAGTAGAAAGTCGCTGCAGCCCGTCAAGTTTGGCGAATATTGCATCAGGCGTTTGCAACCGTTCGTAACTCGCCTATCGCGGCGCACGCACACAACCCTACCGCCCCGCCCTACTACAAACAATTCCAAAAAAGAGCGTATGGCCGGTGCCATCTTGAGTATTTGTGCGTATGGTGCGTGCTCTGCTCGCTTTCCGAAGCTACGAACACGCATGTGCTGGACTGTGAAGATCGCACGCTGGACTGTGACTTTGTAAACATTGGAAAGGTCTATACTCCGTTCACCCGCTGAGACAAGAAGCTCCGCCTTCAGCGCGAGCTCGTTGGCTTACGCAGTGCTTTGGTTGCTTGCGCGTGCATGCGCGTTCACACTTGTGTTAGCAAGGGCAGAAACCTCGCGCGCTGAAGACGGAGCTTCTAGAATCAGCTGAAGGGTGAACGGAGTGCAGCGAAGCGCCGGTGTCGACAGCTGTCGCAATCTACACCACGCGCCTCACGCGAGCCGCTCAGGTCCCAACACTACCCGATACACAGTACTCCAATGTGAAAACCCCACGGAGTGAGCCATAGCAAGTTCCTTCATTTCTGCCAGTACATGTGGGGATGAAAACGATAAAAAAAACAACAGCAACAGATATCCTCGACATAATAGGACACACAGATAAAAAAAGGAATAACAGAACGATGAAAGGTTTTGGCACCGGAAAATAAACGAAGAAACGTTACGTTAAGGACTGCTGCCTGATAGAGCGAGAAAACTGGGAAGATTTTTATAACGAACATGATATGACGCATTCCTATAGAAGCTTCCTGAACAAATTTAAACGCGGCTATGATGCAGATTTTCTTTCATGTAAAATTAAAGCAAAGCCAAAAAATATAAAAAGCCGTGGGTGACTACAGAGAGAGGGGGGGGGTATGATCGACAGATGTTTCGCTTCTCCTAAAAGAGTGACAGAAGTGATGATATCACTAGACTATGGCTAGAGGCTCAAATGACAAAAGTTCCCTCTTTCGTCATTTGAGCCTCTAGCCAATCAGACTCGATATCGTCGCTTCCGTCACTTCTGTTTCTTTTTAGGAGAAACACAACATTTGTCGGACATAGCCCCCTTATATTTTTAAAATGATAAAAGAAATACTACATTATCGTAATCGCTGTTTATTGGCCGAGTTAAAACAATATTATAAAGAAGTTGAATTTTGAACTAAAACGAGCAAAGTGTGAGTGTTATCAAAATAAATATGTGCATATTAACAATGATCATAGAAAAGCATGGGATACAGTAAAATATTTAACGAACAGAAAGCAAATGCGCAGTAATGTGAGGGAACTAATCATCGATAATATACCTGTGGCAGGGAAAGAACTCGCCGACAAAATGAATCGACATTTTATTAACATTGGCACGAGCATGAAAACAAGTATGATAATAGATGACTCTATGAAATCAAGGAATAAAGCAAAGTCTATCATGCTCATTCCAACTACATCCTCATGAAATCGATAAAATACATAATGGTTTAAAAAAATTGAGAGCCCTTCCACCCCGTGAAGAGGAAGTCCAGCGAAGCTGGCGCTTTGGTAGAGATGATGGCGTCTTATTATAGCGCGGCTGGGCCAATTACGGCGCAAGCTCTAGTGCGCCGCACAGGTGGCCGCCGAAGAGCGCGCGGCATTGCGCAATGTTAGGGGGAGAGAGATGCCGCGCGTGGCGAGGAATATACACGACATGGGAACGAGGTGGCACAGTGAGAGGAGTATAAAGTGGGGCAGACATTGTTGCGTTTGAAAATTGTTGGTCTACGCTCGGTCTGTCGCCGGAGACGATCCGCCAGAACCTAACCATAGACAGCTTCGCCGTAAAACAACGTAGCCGCTGGTGAAGAATTAAAAGTTTACTGAATAAATATACCCCCTGCATAATAAGTCCCATATTATCCTATATAATAAGTAAGATGCTGTAGTCTGGCCATTTATCCGGCGAACTAAAAATAGCAGAAGCGAAAGTAATGATAGGTTAAATTTTTTCTAAAAAAAGTTCACACCATATTTTAGGCCCAATATGGATTTCAGAAAAAACAAGTCTGCGGAATCGGCGCACATTGAAATAAAAGATAAAATAATCGAAAATATTGAAAGAAAATTTGTCACACTTGGTTTGTTTTGGGATTTACAAAAGAACTTCGATACTGTAGAACACGATATTTAAATTAGAGAACTTGAAAGCTATGGAGTACGGGAAGTAGCATAATTATTAATTGAAACATAGTTCACAAATAGGTACCAATATGTAATCATAAATGATAAGTCATCCAGCAAAATGAAAATAAAGCTTGGCGTTCCCCAAGGTTCCACTTAAGGGCCGATTGTATTCCTTGTGTACATAAATGATATAACAGAAATACCCGGCTGCCCTGAGATGAGAATGTACGCCGACGACACAAACGTTTCTTTTTTATGGTGAAACAAAAAATGAGTGTTGTAAGATTAGCTAATGAGTACTTTTTAAAAGTTTTAAATAGTTCGACATAAATCGTTTAGGTATAAATACGAGTAAAACTAAGTGTGTAATATTTAAGCCAACAAAGAAGCGAGATGACGGCACTATAATGATAACATTTGAAGACTCGCTACTGGAACAAGCGATAGAAAAAAATTAAGGCTCCAATTCACGCTGTGAAGACTTCGTACTTTGCGTTGCACCGGCAGCTTATGCGACCCCAATCTTTACCGAGAAACGCACGCGGGGAGCGCTGCGTGCTTTTCATCTATCACGTGGTTTTGACACTTGTTTTGTGGTTTTGTTATTGAAACAAGTGTCAAAACCACATGATAAAAGGTAAGGCGCGCACGAACGGTGATAATTTATGGTTTTCTGTCGACTATTTTGTCGACTACTGTTCGGTCGACGGATTCGAAAAAACCCGACCAACGAGTCATATACAGCTTCACTGTAAACATTTTGTGTGTATGGTTTACAGAGGACCCTACATGGAATACACATGTTCATAAACTCGAAGCTGACTTATCCCGAGTTACTGGAAGCATTTATAGATTACATAATCTGCTGCCTGCCTGGCTTAAACAGACATTGTACTATTCACCGTTTTACTCCAAAATCAGCTATGGCGTCATGGTTTGGGGAACAACTACAGCTACAAACTACAAGAAACTAATTATCTTGAAAAAGAAACAAATAATCTTACGTATTTGTGAAAATTATAGAGGGGACAGAAATATTCTAAGAACAGAGCCACTTTTTATCAAATATATTATGATGAAAGCAGATCAAACTTTATATTTCAAACTCTTGCGATGGATACATAAAAACAGACCTCACTCCACACAAACATACAGGCTGATTCCGTACACATGTGGAAATCCAAAGCGAAAAATGCCATCTATACGAACAAATTATGGTCGACAAGCCTAAACTTTCCAAATAACAAAAATTTTAAACAGAACAGATATAAACATAAACCTTGATCAGTCTTTTTATAGCTTCAAAAATTATTGCAGAGGATGCTGGTGACAGGTGATGTTGCATTTTCTTTTGTGTAATAGAAGCTTTTTTTCGTGTAATCGGTATTGTGTGGACAAGTAGTAGTTATGTAATTATCCTTTTTGTGAACATTTAACCCGGCCTTTTTTTTCTGCTGAAATGTTTTGGATCGCATGCTCCATGTCAGAATGATCATGAAGCAGTTTGTGAAATGCTATACATCAGAGGCGAAATAAACGTTCTAATGTTTGGTGTAAATTTTAACTTTTTTCTCTTTACTCGTTTCAAGGTGGGGGGGGGTGCGCTACATTGCATTAATATTGTCACAGAATGAAGGTGACGAGAGGATGAACAGTGAACTGAAAATAAAGTTTTAATCGGCGAACTTATGCCAAATAAAATAAAGAACGAGCGTCGAGGCAGCAGAAATGCGGGCGGTGATTTGGCGGCGTAACAGGAAGCGAGAGCGAGACCGACCCGACAAGGTCGCGGGCAGCTCCTTATTTAGTATTTATTTATTTTATTTATTTATTTGGTACTTTTGATTTGCCCCTCGACAGCCGGTAGGCCTACAGGAGGGTGCACCAGTGCATACATGCAAGAGCTCAAACAACACAAAATACAGGATACAACAACAAAAACATGTCTTGAAAAAAAAAGAAATATTTACATATGTATTATCAACAAAATGTGCCCTCCAACAGTGCAAAACATACATCGCAGGAACCAAGGTTTTCCCCATACCTGTATGGTTTGATAAACGGAAATGAAGAAAAAATGCGATCAATATACCTTGAGCAGTGCTCGTATGCTAATACTTCCCGGCAAAAAATATACACCTGTGGCGTGCTCACTTTGTTTGGCGTGTTAAAAACGTACTGAATACGCTCTAAGGGCCGTAAGCTTCTTGACTCAGAGCAGCCAAAAACGTGGTGAGAGCGAAGCGCCCTGTTTGGCACAGCAATAAAAACAAAAGAGGTTAGTTTGGATCAATCAATAAAACCGTGAAGACATTTGAGTTAAAACAAAAATTCTCGTGTCAGCCTCCTTTCGGAGAGGTAATGAAGGTTTAAAATATTTAACAAACGCTTATGGTTGAAGTAAATCCGCCTGTTAAAGGAGCGATCATAGAGCAGTTGAACAAACGTTTTCTGCATGTTTTCGAGTTCCATTGTATACGTATGTCTCGTTTAAACCATTCCATATAACGCTCGCGAAGTCTAACTTTGACAAGATAAGCGATTGATAACGACGTAAAAAGCGAGAATAGGTCTTAAAGTGGCGCGTCATTCTCGTGATTGGTACCAGGGTGCGGTAGCATGCATTGGTTAAAAACTTCACATGTTTAGAAAACTTTAATTCACTATCTACAAGTACGCCTAAGTCGTGCACCACTGAAACTCTCTTAACCAGTGCAGTTATCCAAGATATATTGAAAAGTGATACGGGAATGTTCTTTTTTTAAATATATTAGTTTCGTTTTAGTCGGATTGAAAGCCAGATTATTGTCTTTGCACCAGCCTGTCAGTGCTGTAATGTCTTGCTGCAGATTTTCGCAATCAGAAATATCAGAAATAGTTATAAAAAACTTAATGTCATCGGTGAATTGTAAAAATTCCGAGTTATTGATGCATGAGCTAATGTCCTTCAGGAATATGTTAAAAATCAAAGGTGATAAGTTTGAGCCCTGCGGAATCCTCGACGTCAAACAGTACGCAGATGACTTTGTACCACCGTAAGTAACATAGTTCCATCCATCCAGACACGTAACTTTTAAACCAGTCGTAAAGTGATGAGGAGAGTCCATAGACTGCAAGTTTCTCAACCAGCAATGAGTGGCTCACCAGGTCAAAAGCTTTCTAAAATCAAAATAATCGGCATCAGCCTGCTGTTTTGACCCTAGTTTGGAACCGAGGAATTCAATAAATGTGGCCAAATTCGTTTCTAGAGATCGGTTTGGCATAAAGCGATCTTGATTTACGCTTATGTGATGAAGAAAAAGAAAACGGCATAAGATGGCAGTGGATGGCTTTTTCAAATACGTTAGCAAAGGAACAAGTCAATGAGATTGGACGATAATGAGCAACCGACAAAGGTGAACCACTTTTTAAAATTGGCGCAACTGTTGAGAGCTTCCAAGAAGTTAGAAAAAGTATTTCTTTCAAAGGCCGAAGAAGGATAGAGATTACAACCGTCTTATGCCCTCGGCATCGCGAAAATTCGGCTCAGAAGGTTCGAGCATCGAGCGTTCGGGGTGAGAATGAACAGGCCCTTTCGAGAACAAGAAACTAGGGCGAAATGATAAAAGTTACACCCCGAGTAAGAATAAACGCGAATCTTCTAGAATACCGTGACCGGGCGCTGCTTGCTCGGCCCTTCGCAAGGCAACGCGGCAATATAATCGATGCTTTATATTGATATGACTTGTTTTTCTTTGCTCGTATCTCTCAGTGTATGAATGAACTGACGGCGCTCGTCCGGGGCTAATACGAGAGACAGGGAAAAAAAAAAAGAAAGATTAGGCTGGTGTCGGGCACAAGCCAGAGGGACGTCGGCTGACGGAGTTCCAAACATGACTTGCTTGTAAATAGACGTTTTTCTACCTCCTCTCCGCTTAGTCCTGTCCAACTTATTTCGATTTGCGATAATTAGCGATCATCCGCTGCCTCTGTCTCCGGTCCCGGCTCAATTACAAGTTAAAGAAGAGCAATCATCACTGGGTCATACATTTTTTTATGTAAAAATATATCTTTATTTATTTATTTATTTGGTTTTTTTCCAGTGCCCCTCCCCCAGCTTCGTAAAATGTAAAATCCATGATCTCGGGAGGAGAATTTAGCTTTATATGAAATCCCTAGCTAATTTTCTTCCGCATACATGCCATTTCGAAGATCGAGGCGTGGTGATTGCCAGGGTTTCACTATGGTATTTTGCACAACTGTCAGTTTTACACTGAAACATGCGCGTAATAATAATTTTTCTACTTATTATATGATAGGTTTACAACATGTACGCAAAATATTAGAAATTACTATAAAATATTTCTATGCAAAAGAAGCTACGAAACATGACAAGTAAACAGATTTCAGAGACACACTCATAGATTATTTAGCCAACAAACTACCTCATATAAAATAGCGACAAAAGGTCTCAAAATGAGCATCTTTAAATGCATTTTGCGAATATATTAAAAATATATGTTTTTTCAAAATTGTAGTTTTGTTAGTAAGGCAGAAACGCAGCTGATTTCTTTAAACGTGGCAGAATTGCACGTCACCATTTAAGAAAACTCAATCTTTTATTTCTTTTTAAACTCTCCTTAACCATCTGCATTGTCTTGAACTACCTTGTTACGGCAAACCATTGAGTAACATATGATATTAAAAGAAGAGAAAAACTACAACAAACCTTCACTCAAATTGAGCAATCTTGTCCTCGTTATCGGGTCTTTGCCGCACGACGTCTGCTCCAAAGAGACATTTTCTACATACCGACAAAGGCTGTACAGCGGCGCTGCTCTCTCGTACAGCGTAGAAAGTCGTGATGTCCCTATAGCTTAGCTATATTTGTGTCTCATCGCGTTGCCGCCCTCCCCCAGCTTTGGGCCATTTGTTTTGCGAAGGACTCTACGGCTCGGCAGGACTCCACTGCTGCCGACAATTGAGAACTGAATGCACAGCCCATTACCGTGAAACGCAAAGCCGGCACACGAGGAAGGTCTGCCACCGAGAAAACAGGGTTATACACCTGTCAAACCGGCATTTTAATGGCTTTTAGAACAAGCTCCTTTATAAAATCGGCAAACGCAGCGCACGCCGTAGGGCACGTGCGCACTCAACATCGCGAGCTGAATTGGCTGATTTTATAACGCAGCTTAGTGAAAAGGAGCTTTAGAACGCCGTCTGACAGGGGTATTAGGGAAGTAGTACGTAGGAAGTAGTTATATTAATGTTCAACATTGTGCTACGGCAAAAAACAAAACAAAACTGCTTACCATTTCTTTGTATCGATGCGTAGCATAAAATAAAATCCAGATAGAAGTTGATAACTACAAGGGTTTTGTTGTTGGGTGTTTCCATGTCATTTTATACAATGATTGTCCGGGTCATATTTTGTAACATTTTGTAAAATATATATACTATAAGAAATGCATGTTCTTGGGAGAGGTACTCAGCTTTTCATAAAGGGTGTTTCACGAAACGCGGGCCCAATCGTTCCCTAAGAAAAGTACGCTTCTGCACAGAAAGAAGGTTAATGTAAAATGTCGAGGATCTTTCTCGATTAAGAATTAAATAGGCCGAGCAGTAAATGTCGTACCGTTTAATCGGCCGTTCTTATAATTCAAGGTATACAGAAAGCCCTCCTGCCTCGTCGTCGTCTTTCATTGTCCTGCTGTCGTTTCCACTTCATCCTTCTCGATTTTCCACATCCTCCCGAGACGGAGAAGCGTGATGAATCTCAAGGAGATATAGCTTTTGAACTGGCCTTTGAAAAACATTTCCGTGTTGGTCCCTGACGATGCACGCTCGAACGTGACCATCTTTCCCTTTGACGGTGTCTGTAACTTTTACCAGTTTCCAAAAATACCGTGGACAGTTCTTTTCTTCAAGAAGTACCACGTCACCTACATCCAGGTTTGTGTACTTGATATTGGGGTAGTGATGAGCAGATCGTAGTTCCAAGATGTATTCCTTTCTCCACCTGGTCCAAAAATGGTCCAGCAGCTGTTGTCGGTATCGAAGCTTCTGATTCGCTTGACGTTGTGTGAGGGGCGGCAGAATCTCGTCCGTGCAGTTCATTTCTGGTAAAACAGTCAAGTTTTGTCCAACCAGAAAGTGAGCCGGGCAAAGTGGTGCCGGTTCGTCAACTTCTGAACTGACGTATGTTAAAGGTCTCGAATTAATAATAGCCTCCACTTCAGAAAGGACTGTTGACAGCTCTTCGAAAACCAGGCTGCTTCTTCCTAAGACTTTCCTGAGTGTTGTCTTTACTGAGCGCACCAGCCGTTCCCACCACCCTCCCCACCAAGGAGCTCTTTCAACAATAAATTTCCACCGTATTCTGTGTTGAGCAAGGTAGGAAGTGAAGTCTGGGTGGTTCAGGCTTTTCAGGATCTTCCTCAAGTCATTTGATGCCTTCTTAAATGTTTTAGCATTGTCGGAGAATATAGTGCTGGGTACTCCTCTGCGCGAAATGAAACGCCGAAATGCCAAAAGAAAGGCGTCAGTTGAAAGATTAGTTGATAATTCCAGATGAACCGCTCTCGTTGTGGCACAGGTGAACAAGACTATGTAAGTCTTAGCATCGTTCATCTTTCCATTCTGGTTTTTCGCATAGAGTGGTCCTGCAAAATCCACTCCCGTTACCTCGAAAGGTTTTGTTTCGTTAATTCTCTCGGCTGGAAGTGGAGCGAATTGCACCTGAGTTGGTTTAGTAGTGAACCTACGACACTTACGACATGTACGAATTATCTTCTTGGTTAACTGTCGTGCTCGAGGTATCCAGAATCGTTGTCTCAAAACAGTCATCGTACTAGTCACACCTTCATGAAGCAACTGGTTATGAGCATTCAGAACAATCAGTTCTGTAAAATGCTTGTCGTTCGGCAGAATGATAGGATGTTTCACTGCACTTGGAGCGTGCAGCTCATGTAACCTTCCTGTTACCCTGAGTATACGATGTTCGTCCAGAAAGGGGTGAAGATCAGCCAGGGTGAGCTCTTTTCCACTTGATGGTCTCTGGTCAGTAAGCTGACTTCCCTTTCGAAGGCTTCGTTTTGAACTTGTTTTATCCAATATTGTTCCGCTGCGGCATAATCAGCAGCTTTCAAGTGTCCTTTTTTCTTTCCCTATTTTCGCTCCTGCACCCACTGCACTAGAAGTACTAATTAATCACTCCGGTCCCCTTGCGGAATCCATCCGCGAGACGTGGGCCGGACGGGCCGTCCGGACCAGGACGTAGGCCCCTACAGAAAATAAAGTTTTGCTTGGCTTGCTTGTAGTACTGGTCGCCGCCATTCACAAGTTTGCTCAACTTATGAAAAGAGAAGAGTGTATGACATGATTAGGTTTACGATTAGTTTTAGTAATTAACTTCATAATGAATATATTTTAGGGTATTTCAATTAGAAATGCGGTAGGCATCATCAAAAACTATTAAATTTGCCCGGAATAGAAAGATATAAAGCATGCGCAGCATTTTAAAAGCGCTCTAGAAAAACACTAAATTTGGAAGCGTTTCGAAAGGGAGGTTGGGGAGGGGGAGAGGGGGGGGGTGTAGGAAAAGTGGCGGGGGGAGGGTGGGAAGGGTGGTTCTTCGGAGGCAACACAAGAAAACACAGATATAAGCGCTCCGTTCCACACAGACCCGTTTTCTTTACGTTACATTACGAAAAGTCACCGGGAAATCTGTGCTTCGTATTGCTACCAATCTCAAGCAGAGCAGCCACGGCTACTGCACGACATTGGAGACTCGAATGTTTCGGTGACTTTGACGTAACGTAAGTAAAAGGTGTTGTGTGAAAAGTTGAACTCGAGCTCAACTCCTTACGTTACGTTACGACGAGCCTTGAGTCTTTGGTTGCCACGGTAACTCAGAGTCCTAGCTCGTCGTCACCGAAACATTCGTGTCTCGAATGTCACGTGCCAGGCTATCTGCTTGAATTGGTAGCCACGCTTAATACGAAGCACAGATTTCCCGGTGACTTTTCCTAGCGTAACGTAATGAAACAGGTACTGTGTGAACGTGCACGATCGAAAGCGTCGCGCTCGTCGGCTACAGCGACCGAATGTCTGACATGACCTCAGCTAAAGACTCTCTTGGAAATAAGAGGCCTTGTGGACAAACTTTACCGCCGACGGCATTGTTGCTGGAAGACGCGCGATGATTTCACGCTGCCGCAAGCGCGTTGCACACGCCGCCGAATTCGCTGTCGCAAGGCAACGACGTCAGAGACATGGGCCATGCGTGCGCCACTAGAACATCTTGACGCTACTTGCAAGACTACGTAGACATATCAGCGAGCTTTACAACCTACGACAGAGCAGCATTGCTGTTCAGCCTTAGAAGGTTTTATAAAATGTATCTTTGGAGCCAACGTCGTGTGGCAAAGACCTTAAACGAGGAGATGCTAGCTAAATTTGAGTGAAATGGTTTGTGTTCGTTCCTCTATTTTTCCGGTCATATGTTACTCAATGTTTTGCCATCACAAGTTAGTTCGAGATACTGCAGGCAACTAGGAGAGCTTAGAAAAAATAAAGGATAAGTTTTTTTTTAATATTGACGCGCAATTTTTTGGCATTTAGAGGAATTAGCTGCATTTTGCATTAATAACACAACTAGAATAAGGAAGGGAGAAAGATAGACCGGAACACTACTCTCCGTTTCCCCTTGAAGAAACACTGAAATAAAGAAAAATGAAAGACGTTTAACGTTTACAAAACATCTGTAATGCGAAACTAGAGCAACACCTCCCAGAAAAGAAGGCTGTAGCGCTCCCAGTGGTTACGTCACAATGTCGGAGAAGGAAGGCCCTGGCGCAACTACAAAAGAAAATATCTGGTATCGACGTGAAAAAAAAAGTTGTTTTGTCTAGCGGCGGCGCGGTGGTGTTTGTGCGCGTTTATCTGACATTAATATACGTTTGAAAAGCGCAGTCTTGCACAATTTATTATTATATATATAATATATAACATGTTGTAATATACAACGCGTTACGAGGGTTGAAAGTGCCAAGTTTATATTTATGATTAATTCCGTAACCACGTACGGGACTACGTGCAGTCCCGCAGCTCCCCACACTTTTCGAATGAACCGGCTCCGATGCGACATCTTCCCTCATACTGATCTGCGGGCAAAGTTTAGAGCGCGCCATGGCCTCCAACTAAACTGCGCCTAACAAAGTAAATATTCCGCGAAAAAAAAATTTGTTTTTTTCGTGTAAAATTTAAAGAGAATTACATCATACTATACGAAAGACACGGTGTTTGCTGCCACTGCAGATTTGAAGACTGCAGTATCTGGGGACAGGCCTCATGCATGTTTGTAGCATGTTATCGTTAGGCATTTCAATGCTTCAAAAGTGTGCGCTCAAAACCACCATAAAAAAAAAAAAATAAAAAAAGAAACACGCCTCCGACAGTATTTGCAGACTCTCTTTCGTATGACGCCGTGTGATCGCGGTTTTACAGTCAACGTAGGCATTCAAGCCTTCCTTCGTTTTTTTTACAACATTCTCTTCTTTTTTTGCGGTCTCTTACTAAAATAAGTCAGACTAAGAACTAAGAAATGATTGATATTTACAGGGATGTGGGCACAACAATATTAATATTATTATTATTTAAATGAATCCGAAAGCTTGGAACTCTGCGAGGGTGATCCTACGCGGATAAACGATGCCTCTGGATTCTGGTTCTCTCGTATCTCAGTACTGCGTCCGGTTTTCGTCTCGGAGGCCCAACCAGGCCGGTTTTACACCGTGTGACGCCTACTTTTAAATGTAAAATGAACAAAGCTACAAAAAAAAAACGCGGATAAAACGTGTGTTGATTCAAATGCAAGCCAGTTCAGCCGTGGTTCATGTAAATAAAAGAAGGACGTCGTGTACAGTGTTTTTCTTTCTCTTTATCCTCCATCCGGTTTCTGCCGCTTTCATGAACGCAGAAATGTGCGCTTCTTTAACGCGGACAACTTTGTAGACGCCGTGACTGAAATATACTCCAGGCTATTACCGACGGGGAAGCTAAGGAGTCATAATACGGTGTGGATGTACTTTGATACAATAAAATATAAAAGAAGGATCTAGGGATGGGAGCGGACTGCCGGGATTAGGTTATTTCGTTTCTTTATCAGGCAGATTGTTTCCACACTCTGTCTAACTAATCCAGTTGCCACTTTACACACACACAGCAAATAAAATAATTTTTCTATTTAGTTATGGACACGGTCAAACTGATTGGAAGATGGATTAATACAGGTGTATATATATATATATATATATATATATATATATATATATATATATGTGTGTGTGCGTGTGTGTGTACGTGCATGTACGTGTCTGCGTGCGCGCGCGAGAGTGGTCGTGTGTGTGGAATTTTGGTTTGTCTCAAAGCGTCATAGGTAATCAACGCTACTTTTCATATAGGCTCGTTTTCAATCAATTCTTTTTGTCTCGAAGCGTCGTTGCGAGAAAAAAATCTCCCGTGTTCTGTAAGTTACGAAAGTCAAGAAATAAATTTATTCTGTGCTTTCTAAAAGTAAAAAAAACAACAAAACAACAAGCAAACGTTGCACGGTTTCTTAAGATGTAAAATGATGAATAGTGAAACGTAGTCTAGAGCTACAGCGCGAATGGCCCTTTACAAAGAGTGTTAGGTACGAAAGCACTTGATTGGTATGTCAGACAGGCTCCGACCAGCAATCCATCCTGCCCGTTAAATCCCGTTTCGTTACTAGAAAAAGAAAAAAGACGAAAAACAAAAACTTCTCGACGAAAGCCACCATTCTGGTTTTGCTATCAAACTATCAGTTCGTTTTAATAACTATAACTAGAGTCACCAGATACAGGCTTAGCGTAACAGTGCCCCGTTCACCGACTGTCCAGTGCGCGCCGCCATTTTGAGGCTTAGTGTACAGCCGACTCAATTGGCGCGATAATTACGACTCAATACACGATTTCCCGAGCTTTAGTTACGGTGTCGGAAAACTCGCAGGTTCTCGTTTTACTCTGTCGCGGAGAGTTTTAATATTTCAAAAGAAGCAAAAACTAATTTTTTTTTGTGATTTCAGATTAACTTTAATATAAATGCACAACAATGATTCTGGGCACCGAAATGACGCAAGTGTTACTCCACTAAAGCACAGCCAATTTGGTGGCTGTACACCAGAGGGAATCCCGGGAAAGCTAACGAATATTTAGGTTCAAGAAACTACAAGCTTTCGCACCCTACTTGCGGTGTAAGTAGGCAGCTAGCTTTATAAACCGGATGGGCGCCCCCTTTAAGAAAGAATAGCACGCGAAAGACCGACAGACGCGCTAGCGCAGCAGGCCATTGCCCGCCCTCTACAAGATTAGTTTGCTCAAATTCCGCCCGTGCTTGTTTGACGGTCTGCTCCGCTCCGCCACTTGATACACTGGGGACTCGTGTAATTGAGACGAATCTTCTGAGAGGAAAAGATGAAACAGGGCGCCCTTTCAGCAGCACCAGTCAACAAAACGCAGAGCTGTCAACAAAAGCAACCCCCCCCCTCTCCAATACCCCTCCCCCCCACACAAACACACACACTTCCTCGTATAACACACACGGTTTTTCTTGCTAGCACATACGCGTGAAATGACCACCATTTGTGTGTGTGTGTGTGGGGGGGGGGGGGTCGGGGGAGCGGAGGGGGATATCGATGTGTTGTGGCGCCTCAGTAAATGACCTGCAATGTTTCTCTGCGGTCCCCCGACAATGGTCGCTTTCGGCCTGTCTGGGCAGGAACAAACACCCGAGCGTTGTGGAGATGAGGGGCTACCGCGGTGTTTACAAGCCGCGCATTTATTTCTGGTGTTGGTCGTCCTCAAGAGGGGCTTGCGTGCAAAACACATTTAGACGCCGTTGCAGCAGCGGTTCTTGGCAGACTAAAAACGCTTTCAAGTTTACGGCACTCGCTTTCTTGATTTATCGCCGAAACGTCTCGTACATGCGGAATGAATTCAAGATGTATGCGCACATCTGGGTGCGGCAGAAAAGGTCTGTACGCGTGAACTGTACTGCTTATTTTCGTTTTATTGCGAAGAAACCTTTACCGTTTCTTAGGACTTAAGGATAGCTTTTGTTTGATTCCAAATATTCCGGGCCTCCACGGCAAACACTGAGCTTGTTTGGTCCGGGATATAGAGTTTTGACATTGGTATCACTAGAAAGGGCTCGCAGAGGCGAAATGTTTGGCACGCAACATTTGGTACCTGGTCCAAAACTAGTTGCGCAAAATGAGGGCGGTGGGATATCGACCAATTAATCACAATGAGTTGTGGTGCGCACACCCGAAACAACTTATATGACGATTTGGGTAATTTCTTTGTGTGTGAGTGTATTCCAGGGATATCCCTCATGGTCCCATCGGGAAAAAACATTAAAAAATGCAATTGGTTACATTTTGGGAAACAAAGAATATACATCAATTATTGGTTAGTTTCAAGCCCAAACAAATGGCAGGTGACTGATGTAATTTGTAAAATACTTGTGGTTGGGCTAGTTGGGGTTGACTGTATTGAACCATCGTTAAGCGCCCGTGTTTGTCTTCTGTCTTGTGTACGTTTTTAGCGCTTTTAACCGTGGTTCAATACAGATGCAATTTGTATGCAGTTTATTTAAAAATACATACAAGAATGACAACCTTTATTATTTATCTATATATATATTCTATTTTTGGTTGTGGCGATTGGACAATACAGTTATTGCGCAGTATGGTTACAGAAATCCGAAATTCACTTCCGATAGATTGTAATCTGCCATAATAAAAATAAAAGTAACTAAATGCATTGTTGCCAACTGCCGCGTTTGTAAAACACCTTAATTTATCATGTCTGGACGAAAAAAACAAAACAAAGCAAAACGGTTTTGGACGAGGATATGTGTAATAGTGTCAATGGCAACATGCGCTTTTTTTTTTCTAGTAGTTCGAAGTTTTGTACACAATTTTGCTTGTCAGCAGAGTGCCCAGTGCTTAAATTCTTTTTTTTATCTCTCTTCAGTTCCTCATTTGGTTTTATTCAAAACACAAAGCTTGTTATGAGTGATCGAAGAAGTTGTTTAGTAGACACCAGCTGAACAAAACCAAGCATACAAATGTAAGGAGGACGAGAGAGAGGCATTGAACCGCTGGACTACCAACGCCTCTATCGTCCTCCTTACATTTGCATGCTTGGTTTGTTCAGCTGGTCTCTCCTAAATATGTTTAACCAACGTGATCAACTCTTTCGCGTGATCGAAGAAGGTTCTGAAAAAAACTCCTAAATATTATCTTGTGTTTTTATCAATATAGACGGTGTTATAATCTGCAGGCGCTAGTTTGCATTCCTACTATCCAGAAAAAAAGAAAAACAATTGTTTGGCGTTTTTTCTTGGCTGCAGTTCTTCTAAACAGTTCATGGTTTCAGAGGTTGATATTTATAGAAAAAAAAATAGTTTTTCAATTTTAACAATAACGAAAACACCTTTCAATGTACACATGTAAAAAAAAAGAGAAATGTTAAGAAAAGCCAATAATTCTGGTTTCCTCATTTTCTATTTCCCGATTAGATTAGGCGTATGGTCATTCATCTGCAGATTTCGACTAACGTCCCTAGATAACGCTATGCGAGTTAGCGACAAGTCCTCCTCCCTTACCCTCCTCCCTCGCTCCTGTCGTCTGCTAGCACGCGCGTTCCGCCATGTTGTTCCTAACTCGCCCACCATATCTGTGTTAGAGGTCTCCCGAGTTACTCCGGCGGCTCATGTCACGTGAAGATTCAGATAGAACAACACTGGGGGCAGGTAGGTTTTCCAACACCGAACCGTTACTCGAGAGTGAGGTCGAGTCAAATCCGCCATGTTCTTCCTAGTCGGAAACGGAACGCGGGCGCGGGCCAAAGGGACAGCGTGACGGAATATCAATCGCTTTTCCTACTTTGCAAAGCGTTCATTAAGGGACTTTAATTTGAACTGTATGTTCTGGGCCACTTTTTGTATAGACAGGGCAGAAATATCGTGAGAGTTTTTTTGTCTTTGATAACAATTCGGAGCTCGCGCAGCCAAAGTTTGTCGCAAGGCAACGACCTCATGCTAAAGGCGGAGGGTCTGTCCAGTTCTTCACCCAAAAGTGATCATATATTATTACCTCAGATAGGAAAAAAATAACAAGAGCAACAGCTCACGCGTTTGTGCGCGTTTCCACAGAGGTGATACATTGCGTCTTTGGCCCTGATAGAGGTGAAGGAGTATTCATCGGATCCAAAGGTACGTCCACAAGACTCGAGCAGCCAATGGGTCTATATACCTCAGCATACTGCACGCTCAATCATCGACGCCCTTTCAGCGTTCCCACTGGAATCCCTATAAGGTCGTCTGAAAAACGCTTCATTGTGTGCGGTTTTCCAAGGGTCTTCGTTCCCCCGAACAACCTTATTTCGGAATCATTCCTCCAATAAAGCCCATTTCTTCGAAACGTAATAATTTTTCTCTGACTGTAGGTTGTCGCAATTGTTCTCTCGATTCAAGCCTCGCTGGGAAGACAAAGAAGCTTCGGGCAGCGCGGAAGTTCTTCGTCCAAATCGATTCCAGGTAGAGGAGGGCGTGGCATTGAACATTTCTTTCACGACCGTTATCTGTCTTCGGACCTGTACACGGAGCAGCCGTGCAAAGAACAACATTTCTCGCTCACGTTTGTTCGTCGGCCATTTTTAAGCGTTCATACTTTTTCTCATTACTTATACATCCGCAACTTACATAAAATACACCACGGGCCAATAGAGGCCACCTTGTGACTCGAATGTATCCGATAGTTTACTAGAAATGATAAAGTATTAAATAGTAGCGCTTTAATTACGTATCGGTACTTATTACTCCTTTCTTTAATTCCGAAGCGTCAAACTTCAAAACAAGTATAGCGCATGTTCAATTGTTTATTGTTTATTTTTTTTTCTCGTTGTATCGCTTCGTTTGTATTAAGGACGTTTTTGGTGAGTTGTGACTCGTATCGTCAAACGAAGATTGGTAGCCTTAATATAGCGTGGATGACAGTCACAAATAGAACTCTGTTTAAGATCAAATAGAACGCGCCATTGGCGCAATAAGGTGTTATCTTAAGCCGGGATCACACTGCTTATACATCATACACAAGAAAGTCTGCATACAGATTCGAACGCGAGTCCCCGTAAGATCCGCGCTTCAAATGCCGCATGGAAATGAGTTCAAGGAAACAACTTGGCGCGCGGCATTCA
>JAZHYW010029867.1:0-25321 GCA_037355805.1 Ixodes ricinus | reverse complement strand
TTAAGAAAAGGATATTTTACTTTTTCTTAAACGGTCTAGTTTTAAAACTTTGCGTATCTGGATCGGGCCTCTAGAGCTACATTTGGGCGGAGGATAAGCATTCAGCGTTCCGTAATTCCTATTTGCTGTAAAAAAACAAACAAAAAACTGTAATTATTGTTTTGCTTTGTTTTCTTTAAGGGAGGGGTCATTTATAATATTTGACATATTTAGTTCTTGAGAAAATTGTTTACTGGCGCTTCACTGAAGTCAGAGTGCAGCCGACGCCACAAACTGATGGGACGAATTAAGCAGTGCTAAAAAGAAAACGTAGTGACGCTCGTCAACTTTTTTGTGTGTATGTTTTGAATGGCCTTACCAATTAAGCGCAGAGAGTGCGCGTGACCTGGCGTTTTAAATTTACGCGTATATATATGTGTAGTTACTTGTAGGCTTCATCTTAGGACAGCACTACGACTGGGAATAGAAGCCACAAAGCCGAGAGAGAACGATAATAAAAATTTAATGAACTTATGAACTCTTTTAGTTGTTTTCTAAAATATATCACGAAAGCTTAAATACACTAAAAAATAGATTACATGTTCAGAGTTGCAGTTTAATCAAATTCTCAGAATGCCAAAATTGTCAAGAAATCACTTGGGACTATTCTATCCGGTTTGAATTTGGGACCATTTTGTCCGGGGCCATTTCGTTCGGAGCCATTTCGTTCGGGGCCATTTTGTCCGAGACCATTTTGTCCAACAGCCTTTGGCTACACAAGCCTTGAACGAGGGAGTGTCAAAAACGCCTTCCTTTGTTCCGTCGCCCACTTATTCTTGGTTATGTTAGCATCGAACACCATAAGCAGTCCCTCTTGTTCCTTTTCTCCAGGGATTATTCTCGTCATTCTTGTCCAGCTCGCTTGCACCTTTGCATTTAATTGCATTATAATCAAAAACATAATTCCGATTATTCCCCACTTTGTATGAGACATCAAACAATTTATTCGTGTTTGCAAACACAAACAAACATATCGGGTAGTCAATTGTTTCATGCTGTTGATACTCCACTGGCCATTCGGAGCCCGAAAAGCAACGAGCTTGTGGTTTTTAAAGCTGCTTTCAATGTGCGTCCTTGCACGCAGCATGAACATCTTGTTTGGGTATTGACATTGCGCAAGTAAACTTGGTAAGCAGGTTGACCTCTTCGTGACTGTAAATAAAACACTATTCTCTCTTTAAACTGAATACTGCTCTGCAGTAAAAAAGAAAGCTTTGACGCAAAAAAGAAAAAAAAATGAAAAAGGGAGTAAAGCAAGAGTGCGAGCAAGTGCAAGCGAGCTGGTTCAAAGCTGACATGGTGACCCAGGAGCGGGGGAATAGCAGAACGGACAGCAGAAAGCTTCAAAAGCTACAGGGAGGGACGGTGGCCGAGTGGGCTAGCGCACACCAGCTCGGAACACGTGGAGCGAAAGCTCGCGCTGCAGAACCCAGAAACGTAAAGAGACGACACTAAAGCCGAATCGGGGCCCAGATAGTGCGTTTAATGCCCTCCGCTACGTGGCGCTGTTCTGTAATTTGGTTAAAATTAATAGACCATTTGCTATATTACCCAAGCATCAAGGAGAATGCAGGGATTGGTGTTCCACGCGCCACACGCGCACGCCTTCCCCGTATAAAATATTCGAAGTAAATAACCAAAATAAAGCGTTGACGAACGCGCGTGCAATATACAATTTGTTTTAGGTATTTGCTTTAGAAAAGTTACTACTGCTGAGGCCAGCACGTGCGGCGCGTGGAACACCAATCCCTGCATTCTCCTTGATGCTTGGGTAATAGAGCAATAGGTCTATTAGAACTCTTTCTGTGAGGAGTGTTTTACAGCGGAGCTGTTAAGGGCTAGTTTTCCCAGGATCGTGTCCCCCACAAAGAAATGAAGACATCGAACTCTGGACACCTACCTCCACCTATGAGCGACGGCGGCAAGCCATGTATCTGGTTGCCGCCGTCGCTCATAGATGGCACCACCTTTCCACTCTGGCTTGCCGACTTGCGCCCGGTCATTACTTTCCATTGTGCAGCTACGCTGGTCTTCCTTCTTCACCAAAGTGAAAAGGCCGAAAGTTTTTTTTTAATGTTTATGCTTTATAATTATTTAAGGTACTTAAAGCGATTAAATAGTTCTAATCTAATACGTCCCAAAAACAACGTGATGAATGGCGTCTGGTTGAAGTTGAAGACGACAAAAATGCAGTTGAAGACGACAAACGCATGCACAGAATTTCGGGAAAAAAATCTGCGAGACGCGGTATCGACTTTAGATATTTATTAAAGTTCCCAAGCAGCGTATATATCCTATGGACGTCCACGGGACATCCAGGACAACCATGAAACTTGTGGCCCCAGAGCTCGCGCTGCCTGTAAACCGGAGGCAGGAAAAGATAACTTTAGAAAATGCAGGTCATAGACTCCAAAAACTAAGTTTACTACACCGCCGCACGCAGTGAATTCCTCGGGCGGAGTAAATCAGCGCTGCGCGGACTCATTCATCACTGTCACGTGGAGTTGAGCGAGCTCGACCATGGGATGGCGCCACTGCGTAGAGCCCCCAAACTGGTGTTTAACAGACGAGTTACCAAAGTGCAAACTTCTTCAATTTACTTCGTAACGACAATCAATGGAGGAAATCGATTAGCAGATATAGGTTCACAAATACATTTTACACTGCAACGCGGTACTACCAATTGTATTTATTTTTTTAATTTCATTTCTGGGACGCTTAAAAGTAGAAGCTCAAAATTTTTTTTTCTTTCAGAATTCAAGGTTCCGTAAAACAATAATTAAGAAAAAAAAAGTGATATCGAGAAGTTGTTAAGTTTTTAATTATCTTTCAAATGCAACCGTTCCGACGTCAGTAGGTTCAGTACTTGCTATGAATAAGCAGCAAAATTCGCCATAGGAAATACATGGGATTTTTTACTGTGATATCCTCTTAAAGAAAAAGCCAATACATTTGCTCCAGCGCAAAACTTTATCCGGTTCATCGATTTTCTACCGTCAGGAAAATGCCTTCAGGTTGTTTGGATTTCGATGCTCGTCTGTTGTAAAGTTCATGATGTGCTTTGCCAAGAACTTCCTGGGGCTGGACTCGATCGTGTAAGGGTAGTTTCTTATTCTTTTTTAAGTTTATAAAACTAATTAGCGACTTGCTCCCCTAAGTTCATCGGCGTGGACAGATCTAAGAGAGTGACAAGCAACGACATGCAGTAAACAAAAACACGAAAACAACGAGTTTGAGAAGCTTACTTAGAATGTGCATTAGCTCAATAAGGCCCCGGGAAATCGATGAAAGATAGTAAGTGTATTAATTGCGAAAAAAAAGCAAAGCAAAGAAGGAAACGTTGTTATTAGTTGTATTAAGAATCTGCGTCTTTAGAAAAGTCGATATAGAGGCTTCTTAACGTCCTTTTCATTTTATTCCAGCGCTACCTCCTCCGCTCCATGAACCGACCTTTGAATTATCATGATTTAAACAAAAAAAGTTGAATGATTGATTACGTTTGTGAATGACTCAATGGTGCACCGAAGAATTTCCACGACAAAAGCTCTTTGTGGTTCGCTCTACCCCCGAAACACGCTTTAAAATGGTTTCTTTTTCTGTGAGCGCAAGAAAGAATCTTAAGAAACATTCTTTTGTGTCTGTGGTCGATGAAAAAAGAAATGCATATCAATAAGTATTGTAAAGCAATGCCATTTTTATTTTTGTTTTGGCGGTCTTAACTGAAGCAAAATTCTTATTTTCATTAACCCTTCAGCTCGACTTCTCTGCGCATACAAAGGGGGCTGCAACGTCGCTTCATTTGACATATTTTTTCCAGTTATACTTGTCTGTGAGCAAGATTTACAAAATACCGCCTTAGAAGGCGAAACCACCCCAGTAAATACGTTCGTTTTAAAAGGCACTATAAAATGTAAGTATACTCGCATTTTACATAGCTTGATGTACAGTCGGCACGGAATGAAACGCGAACGAGGAGCGCATGGTTTTCGACCCACGCTGAGTCACCTAGAGACGCAACACCGAAGGTTTGGATGCACTGAGCAAGAGTCTAACACATCGAAGGAGGAGCCATCTTCTTGCAGCTCCCATCTGGTTCAGGTGGTGCAGCATCTAGCGAAAACCATGCACCCACTGTTCGCGTTTCATTCCGTGCCGACTGTACGTATATGGGCAGAAAACGATACTTCAAGTTACAATCCCTTCTTAGTTGGCGAAGGTTTCAAGCTTCTTAGTTTGAAAGCAAAAGTTTGAAGTATGTTTAAAATTTAAAAGTCAGAGGGTAAGTGCTTTAAATAACTGAAGGAATTGCAGTTTTGTGCAATCATTACAGACCCAACGACATCATCAAAAACAAAGAAAACTGCAATATAATATATATCCGAAGTTTACAATTAAAGGCACATGAAAACGCTTTAGTAAGCGTGGTTATTCCGAGATATTCTCCCTGCAATCGCGGCGTTTCATGCGGGATTTGAATGTGATTTAGTTGGAAAATGATGTTAGCTTCCTCCCTTGGTTGCTGATGAATGAGTATTTTTTATGTGTGTGTGTGTGTGTGTGGGGGGGGGGGGGGGTATCGCAGATGGGATGATGTGCACCCGGATTGCGCAATGGCCAACGGAGATGTAGGAGCAAGGGCGCCAGGTGAAGATCCCGAATCGATATATGCGGTTTATTTACGTACGTTCACATACTGAGTTTCCGATTTCAAGTTCGAGATTCGCGAGTCCCCTTGGTGTTTGGTATAGCGTGTCACTCCCCGCGCGCCACGAAGTTTTCCGGGAACACGAAAAACGTTTCTCGACACTTCGCTCGGCTGGTTCCGATTCCCTCCCCTCGCCCTTTCCGACTCGGTGTCAGGCTCCGTGGATCCCACATACGACTTGTCCCTGGTTCTCGAGCTATGCGTTCTCTCCGAAACCCTCGAGTAGAAAGTAGGTCTGGCGAGTCCCGCCCCCGTAAACATTCTGGACACCCAACTCCTTCCCAGCCGCTCCAAAGTCCAAAGAAAATACCTAAAATAAATTACATGGATGTTTTTAAAGCAAACACATGAAATTGTGCTCTTTCCTTTTCTTTTCTGTGACTGCTTTTTATGTTCCAGATAGGTATCAAATAAAGCGACAAGAAGGCCCATTTCGGAGGGATGTATATATAATGGCTAATGTATCCAACGCTCCAACAAGACTGTTTTTTTCGGCACTACAGATCACGAGGTTATTCATGCATGTGTCGCCTTATAGCATCTTCTCTGTTGAAAGATCAACAAAAACATAAACTTAGGATGGGTACGAGGTTTGGATCAAGAGCCAGCCAGCGGAATTCGCAGACCAGCGACAAGCACTAACACTGCCAGGCGGATGCCTTTTCTTGAGAGAAGCAGAATTCGTCAGCTAAAAAGTAGTAAATACATTATTGCAGAAATCACCTATGTATATTACCAAGAAATTTACAGTGCTTCACCTTTCTCACTGGACTTATACTTATGGGCCAGCACACGCCAGAAAAACTGCGAGACAGAACAACAAGCCATGACAGGAAAAGGGCGTTGGGATAAATTGGAATCAAGAAACACTCGAATAGCCTTCTTCCCTTTGTTTCTTACTTGATGACAGAAATTTTGGAAGTAAAGCTACGAAAGTAACGGATTGTGTCTTGTTTGGAACGGTCACTTAATTTTAGAGAAGGGTAATTGCAATTGTAATTGTAATTAATTACAATTTAGCTTTGAGAATTGTAAATGTAATTCTTTACTTTCTTTTAGTAACGTGTACAAATCTGCACGGGATACAGACATGAGCTCGTCGGTTCTGGGATCAGTGCGTATACCTCCAGGGAAAAAAAAATAAGTAGAAGCGGCTGACGACAGACAATGACATGAAGCTGCAGGTCCCTCGAGACTGGAAGTTTTCGACGCTGCGTAAGTAAGCGAAGTGAGCATGAAAAGCAAGCAGCAAAGTGTGTGCGTGACTGTCTGCGTGTGTATGTGGGGAGGGGGGGGCGTTTGAGGGATCGTAACTTCTAGAACAGTCGTTTGCAGGAACCCGGAAATGTGAACATCTGCGCGTACAAGGAGACTGCAAAAGGGCACCCTTAGGAGCATCGAGTAGCGATGGCGCCCAATCTTGCCTCACTACTTTGCATAACAAGAGGCAGGCGCGTTCGATCGGTATCCCGGAGACACTTGCACCTCTAGGCTGAACATGCCGAGACACGTGTCTCCGCCTCAAGTACCATGCCTATACTCCGTTTCACCTCACGAAGGGGCGCAGAGGACGCTGCGAACCATTTCAGCCATTCGAACGTCGTGAACGTAACGGAAGGCTACGCACGTCCCTGCGCCCCTTCCGAGGGTCACGTGACACTCACCCGGCATTGGAGTGGTTTCGATGACCCGAACCGTGCTCTGCGGTCCATCGATGAAGTTATAGAGAGTTCGGGGCTCGGGATTTGCATGTGCCGCGGGGGCCGACTGGGACTTAACCCGGGGCCGGGCCCTGTCCCTGGCGGGATTAGGGGCAATGCGTTTCGATGTCGCCGGAAGTCACTCGCGCCCTTTCGGGGCTCCGACCTAGATCTGAGTGGACTGGAGACCTTGCCCTTTGGCCCGGGGTAAGTCGCATCGTGTTCGCCTACCAATGCGGTAGACTCCCCAGGCGGCTTTGGGAACGCGCGTTTTTGCGATCTGTTTACGTCAATACACTCCTTCCATGGAAATTGCCTATTTGACAAAACCTCAGGTCCATAGCGGATTGGTGAAGGTAACGTAAAGAGACGAATAAGCACAAAAGAGTACAATCATTTCACACTGACAACAGAGGTAAAGAAACAAAACAGACGAGGTAAACAAAATTCGAAGAGTTTTAGACTTATTTTGCTATCGCACCTTATCAAATAAAACGGCCCTGGAATAGAAAATTTTACCTGGCTTGGGGAAACGAAAGTCATCATAGGCGCCATGTACAAAACTCTCTGAAGTCTGGACGCACGCACGCACGCACGCACGCACGCACGCACGCACACGCACGCACGCACGCACGCACGCACGCACGCACGCACGCACGCACGCACGCACACGCGCATACGCACACGCACACGTACACTTACACGCACATACAAAGAAAAATAAATATCGTTGCAATTTTGGCTTTAAAACACAGAGGTTAGTTTTTATATTCAAGCAAAAGAAATAGAGTTCGAGTTTATTACATTCAGAGCGAAGCGATATGCACATGTCTCATCAGCTCAGGTGGAACGAGCTTCTGCATTTTGAGCATAGTTTTTGATAGAAAGCTGGCTGATTGGTATATCAACGTATGGAAAAAAAAAATGTAGCACAGGTCAACAACTTCGTATACTTATTAATCTATTTCAGACGTTACCAGTCCCTGGAACTTTGTGAGAAGAGATATAAATTTCTAAGATGCATTGTCAACGGTATCATTACTTAACAAAATCAATATACTAATGCCAAATTATACACCATAGGATGCATAGGCACATAAAAAGTTGGTTAAGAAAAAAAAACACATAAATTACGTTCTTTCGTTTTACCGTATCAAAATTTGATGTGAGATTTCGGACTGTCAACCAGAGCAATCACTAGATAAAAACAAAGTTAAACAGAATGAAGGTGCGTTCGTGGCGTATTATGTGCTCCGCAATAAATCAGAGCAGAAGCGACGTGTCTTGTGTCTTTCCAATAAATATTCAGTTGGTAGTCAGCGCTTGGTCCTGTCAGTTCTTGTTATTCGTCCGATGTTTTTGCGCGCCGTTTTTTTTTATTATGCTATTGTATCAATTATAGCCCAACTTTCCATCCTTTTAAGTATATTCGAAACAAGTGGCTTGCTGATATTTAAGTCAGTCGCAATCCCTAAATCCTAACGTCTTGCACAGAAGGGTTCTCCACCAATTGAACAAGTTGAAAAGGCAATCTCGTACTTCCTCGAACCACCGCGTCTTCGCGTCGTTCTTGAGCTGATATCGAGTATACGGGGTCTGCGCCAGCAGAAATTTTAATGAGATCCCAAGGCGGCTAGTCACGCGGAAGGGATCTTGTCCTTTGAAACCTTACGCAGCCTTCTTGCCTAAAGAGTTAAAGAAAGACAACAACAACAAAAACAAAACGCAACTAAATTTTAAGACCCCCACACAGCAATAATCCGCACTTTTGTTTTTAGTCTTCTTTCGCTCAGAGGCTCTCGTAGCGCGCAGAGAGCGGCTGCGTCGACGCAGCACTTCCAGCTCCTCTAATCCCGCTACACGCCTTTAATCCGGTCCGCAGAGTGCTCGATAATCTCCCCGAAACGAGTTCGTTCAACAGCGATGGAGCGGGAGTGCCATCTGTGAGGCAGCTGGACTAGTCAACTGCTCTCAGCACATCGACCAATCTCCAAAGTGCTGCAGCCACCGGGAGCGGAAATCGGGTCCAATAGATATTTGGGCCGATGCACTACGAAACTTCCATAACGGCAATGCGTGTAATACGTTTCTGTCCGAATGTTTTAAACGCTGATTCAACCATTTACGCACATTCGACACAAAACAACGCAGGACAAAACAGCATAGCCAAGAGTCGCACGTGCCTTCCACCCATTTACAGTGGGCCAGTCAGGCAAGATATGTCTAGAATTCCAACGAACATTTGCAGAGTAAGCTTCTAACCCACTCTTTTTATTGAAATCACAACGTCCTTATGTATTTCGCTACGTGCTTATGATAGTGAATCAAGATTACTACGTGCCGTAATGTAGTCACTTGATATGTTCTGTTCGAAGATTATACGTGATACTAAAAGTAAACCTGTCGGGGTCCGATGTTTCTTTGGCAGTTAGCAAAGCCGTTCTAAATGCACACCCTTGCTCACGTTAGAACGACTTTACTTACGCCCGCACGATACCAGGGTCTCTCACGCATATTGCACACCGCACCGAACGGCTTGTCGGTGAGCTGGCGCTGGAACTATACCAGTCGGCCGCCGTGTAATGGCAACTGACTTCCTGTCGCGACTGGGCTGTCCTTCTGTAGCCGCGTGCCTTGCGCCCAGACATCTAATACATGTTACTCAAAAAAGTAATTAAGTTCAGTTACTGAGTACTGGCCTGAAAAGTAATTTGAGTAGAATAGAAATTACTCAAATGGAAATAATTGAGTAAATTATAACTACCGTAAGAAAGTAGAGAATTACTTTTGAAGTTACTTTTACATTTTTCTTATAGTAACAAGAAAGTAGTATACGAATGTTCTGATTCGTTAGCGAAATTCTTCTAACCAAATATAAAGCGGCTTGTGTTTTCACAAAGATGCTCTAATGGCTGGTTCCGCTTCTGTGTGATTAATTGTTTTGTACTTTTTGTTTTCTGGTCAGTGATGTACTGCGGATGTATCATTTCTACTTTGAAGTGTAGCACTGCCTGAGCTTGATTTTGCAGACAGCGTTTGCTTGTTTACAGTGTTGCGTAAAGTACATCTTGAAAGTACTCGAAGTAAATTACGAAGTCAATTAGAGGTTATGTACTTCAAGTATCGTAAGTATACCGTGTGCGATATGTACTTGAAGTAAAGTACTAGAAATACAACATACTTTTAAAGCAAAGTACAAATACGTTTTAACACCATATTTTATGATGGCCTTCATACCATATTTTTACTTTATTTTATCTGGTATGCATTGCTCCAGGTGTAATTGGAGGTGCATCCGTTTTACTAGCAAATACGGCAAATATTGAATGAAGTAAATTCGCCACGGAGTGGTTGTTTTACTCTGGCTGACGAACTATTTAGCACACTACACTTATAAGGCACTTATTTTTATCGGTCTTATAGCCGCCATTACTTCTCTCAGAGAGATGACCAGATGACGTAACGAAAGACGAAAGCGGGGTTTCACATGACGATACGCCATTTTTGTTTCCAAATTGGGAAAATATACTTTAAAGTCGGGAATTTTACTTTCTTTAGAATTTACCAGAAAAAAAAATACTTCAGTGAAGCACAAGTACATGCTCAGATAATGTACTTCAAGTAAAGTACAAGTTTTCTAATTCCATTTGGAATAATACTTTAAGTACCATGTTCTTAAAGTACTTCCCAATTCAACTTGTTTTTCTACCTTTTTTATTTTACAATAACGTTGGGGGAATTGTTAAGCTTCTCGAACGATCTTCGAATCTTGGACGATGTGCATATGCCGAGTTTTGGGAGGAAAGGCAACGCAAATAGGTCACCTTTGCGTTGCCCTTTAGCACGCGATCCTTTATGTACAGCACAAACTACGAGAGCACCAGATGGGTTTAGAGCGGGTGCTGCATTCTGTTTACTCCTTTGAGTGAGGCTACAGTGTGTACACCTCTTGTGGCGGGCGAGAGTTCCTACGTTGAGGAGAAGCGGGGACAACCCCTTTCTTTAAATACGTCAAATCTCCCTGAGCTTCGGGACACACACAAATGCCAGTCTTCGGCGCTAATTCCGCAATTACTGGGCGACACTTGCGACGTGTCTGTCCGCACCCCGCGAAGTTGTTGCAGTGGGGGGCTCGAGAACATTTTAGTGGGTTTCGAACCCTCAAACCACCCATTCCTACGGCACATGCTTCCCCCTCCTTGCAAATATCAGGTGACCTTCCAACATATTATATATTTTTGTGCAGGAATGTTTGATGACCAGCAAACCTACCACTAAAACTCGGAAGTAATTTGTAATTTGAGTAGAAGTTACTCGAAAAAAGTAATTAAAGTAAACTATTTATTACCAAAATTAAAATGTAATTGAAAGTTACTAAACTACTCAGAAAAGGAGTTAAGCTACAGTAACTTGAGTAGAGTAGATTGAACTATGTACGAGTCTGCTTGCGCCTCCCTCGTCACCTTGCTGTCGCCGCCAGAGCGCCACGCTGAGGAAAGCCGCCAGTGAGCGCGCGCTCTTTTCGAGGCCAGGCATGTACAAGTTCCCTAAAAAGTAGTTAAGCTAAGCTACTAAGTATCGGCGTCCAAAGTAATTTGAGTAGAGCGGAAATTACAGAATTAAAAGGCAACTTAATAAACTACTAACTTCCATAAAAAAAGTAGCATGCTCCTTTCTATGTCATTTTTATATTAGTATCAAAAAGAGACAACCGTTTTGATCTATGGACGAAATTCCGTTAGCCAAATATAGTATTTTTTCTGCGTCTGTGTCTTATTAACGTCTATTAGAGAGTTAGTAGATCTTCGATGACCCGATAACGATACCCGATACTCTGCCTCCGCCTTTGCGCTATATATAGTATCGTTATCGGGGTATCGGAGTATCGAACGATCTAACTCTCTATAGCTCGACAAAGTCGAATCTCGAAGTTGTTGTCTAAAGGTTCTGCTTCTAGGTACAATTATGTTCTATTCTTTTTGTGTAGACGACATATACGTAGAGGCTCTTATTTTTTGGCGTACATTGCGGATGTACCGTTTCTATTTTCGCGTTTTTTTTTCTGCCTGGACTAGGTTTTGCAGACAGCTGTGCTTGCTTGTTTATCGCTATTTACGTAAAACGTTGGCGGGAATTTTTAAGGTTTCTCAAACGATCTTCGAACCCAGGAAGACCTACATGTCCTGACTTCCGGAAGAAAAGGGCAACACAGAAGAGTTCCCCTGGCTCTGCCACGTGGATGCCAACTTGTTTCTTTCGGTCTCCCTCCCTTCCCCGCTACCGTCCAAAATTTTGCGAACACTGCGTCTCTGAAAGAGGACCCAGTTCGTCCTTTCTCACGTTTCCTTCACAGAAAAAAAGAAATAAAAGAAAACAACAACAGAGTCCTTTAACTGAAGAAAACAATATAGGAAGAAAGAAAAAAAATAGTACGCTATTCTTTTAGTACAGAACGAAACACGGTAAATGACGTTTACTGCATAGTGCAAACTCAAAGAGCACCACGCGAGCTAGAGACCGGGGTTGCAATGTTTTGTTAAATACTTGAATATACCTTCAGGGCCGGAACATTACAGGGCTGGGGGGGGGGGTGATACAAAAAATAGGTAGCGAAATTGTAACAAAATAACAATATTAATAATATAACAACAAACAAGCAATCAAACAGGCCATACAGAATTTGTTAGTGAGAGCATATCGGAACATGTTAGGGTCAGTGATGCTAGCAATCAAACTGGGAAGGTGGTCCCATTTTTGTGCTAGGCGAGGAAGGAAGGTTGAGTGAAATGTTGTTAATTAGCTTGAGGCTCCAACTTTATGCTGATGGTCCACACGGGACGAGATGTAAAAAAAGAGTTTTCATATGATCACGTAAGATCAAATTATGCAAATAAATTGCATAATTATGCAAATAAAAATAAACGCGCGCTCAAAGTATTAAAAAAAATATTGATTTAGTTGTTTCGGATGACGCTCAGCATGTTTCTAATTGGAACCATATGTCTATTTTCCCCAATTAAAAAGTTAATGAACAAATCTTACTTAATTAACCGACTGATCGTTACGATTGGTTCACATAGCATGTCCTCTTGGCCGTATAACTCACCTGCACATAGCACATAAATGTAACTTTCGCGGCTTTTTTAAAAATAAATTTGTAAAGCTAAAAAAAATACTTTGTAAGTATACATGGTAAAGATTAACTAATATTTGTTAAGGGGTTCATGAAATTATATCGGGTTGGAGTGTTCATGACTTAACAGAGGCGTACTGGTCCTAGTGCGGCCCAAGTATACTCGCACAGACCACCACTGATTCAGAAGCTCCTTTGTCGCGTTGAAATGGCGAGGATAAAGGGCATATATTTGAAAAAAACTGAAGACGACGGACGAAGAAGGGGCAAACACAAAACGTCTCAAACGCAGCCATTTTTTTTTTAGTCCTGCCTTTGCAAAGTTTGATGACGTACTTGTGGAGTCGATACCACCCGAATGACGCCAATCGAGTGCTGCTGATGGACTGGACACGAGAACTGCGTGAGCACCCGACTTCGGCTCGTAACAGTCAGTGCCTCGACGGACACTCGGGTAGTCGCCCGTGTCCAACGAATGCGGTGATGAGAATAGCCGAACTATACACGTTTTCTGCTTCCTGTCGTTGCGAAGTCACGTGGTTTTCGCATCTGGTATGCACGATGAAAAAATTATAAACCATTTCAGCCTGGAATATGCGAGAAAATAGAGGCGAGTGAAAACAAGAATGCGTGGCAATCCTCCATTTTTCGTAAACACCTTAAATCGGCGCGGAGAGATCAAAACGATGTTTTACCGCATACCGGAAGTCACGACATTTAAAATGGCTGCTCCCTTCTGGACAAGGTGTATAACAATGCCTGAAGCTCAGCGCGCGTTTTCTACTTTGCCAACGCCAGCGCCTGGCTATGATCAACGTTGGCGGCGTGCCGACCAGCAAGCGGCCAGGCCACGCGGCCGCTTAATTGTTCTGGATCCGAGATGTTGGAATAAATATAACTCATGTTTCTCGAATTTTTTTGTTTGACTGACATTGATTAGTAAAGGAAAGCTAAGGCTAGTTTATTCGGTTATTACCGTTAGGTAGTGATTCTAAGTAGAATTCAGCGAAAGTAGAAACATCGTTTCATGGCCCCTTTAATGTGACACCAACAGTGATATAATAGTTCGATAAAAAAAATGCCTCGGGAGTAATTTAAGTTTGGTCAAATACATTTTTTAGGCGAATACACTCTCCTGCGCTCATTTGCATGAGACAGCGCTCCTACAACACCACATCCTCGCCTAACGATGTGGGCACTCCGACGCGTGCGCATCACGCTGCCCACGCTGTCGAGCTTTCGCGCTGCGCCGAGGGAAGGGCTCCCGCCGCCGCCGCACTGAGATACCGGATTCTCCGAGGCAGTAGAGACGGCTGCCTCTACTGTCTCGATGGGCGTCTACGACGATAGATGGCGGCCGCCGCGCTTCCCGATTCGAAGGGGAAAACCCGAGGCCCCGCGCCCAGCCGTTCCAACTATACTACATCTCATGAGTTGCGTGCAGCAGAGGCAAAAGCACAGGCACGAGGGCCTGGCTTTCATACTTGCTTTCCTTTCACGAGCACTCGTGAAAAGAAAGCACATCTGAATGCCACGTGCCCGCGCCAATGCCTTTGCCTTTGCTGCACACGAGTCCTGAGATAAAGTATAGGCAATGTCAGTGCCAAGGCCATTGGATTTTCACGGAGTAAGATGTATTCCATAGTAACGTATTTGGTTTAGTGCCAGCCAGGGATGGGCAAATTACTTTCACAAATGTATCAAAACACAAATACAAAATACTTCGACAAAAATGTATTTAATTACAAGTCCAATTACACTTTTTAAAAACGTATTTAAATACAAGATACAAATACAACGAGAGTATTTGATCATCTTCAAATACTTGTACAAATACATTTGCTCCCATAGTCTTACATCTTAAACTTAAATTTAACCTCGGGTAAAAGAAAAGAGAAAAAGACTGTGCCTCAAAAAGAGTGGAGTCTATATACGTACAACAACAATCAAGCGTTTAAAACAAAAGTTGGGGCTCTAGAAATATAAGTTGTTTGTCATAAGATAGGTGGGTACAACATCAAGAAACACGGGGTATTTAGTACGAATTTAATTTTAAAGGCTAAACTGAAGCAATAAAGCCTTTTCAAACAACATGTGGTTAATGCGACGTCTTTTCAGTTGACATCAGTCAACCAAAGGTCAATAATTGTACCCAGGTCAAAGGTCAATAATTGTACTCCGTTTTTCTTCTTCTGTATTTTTTATGAGTAAAGTGCAGCAAGTTAATGCTCTTTGCATATGACTCCCACCGCGATGTGTGAATAATATGTATTGCATTTGATGGCGAAAAAACAGCGCCCGAAATTGTGTTCGGGCGGTATCTGAAATACTAAACTTTTTAGTAGGTAAATACAGCTGGCAAATACATCCGCCGATATGTAACAAGCAGACATGTACGTAACGCGTTAGAAGTAACGAGTTACTTGTACTTAGTTACTATTTTCGGTAACGAGTAACGTATTTAGTTACTTTTTTAGAAAAGGAACGAGTAACGTATTTAGTTACTTTTAAGGCCAAGTAACGAGTAACGGTATCTCGTTACTTTTGGGGAGTAACGTGTACAACACCGCTTAAACGGCCTTGTTTTTATTCTAGCCTGAGTATGCGTCTATTGGGACAAAGGCAGATGGGCAACCCGAAAAACAAATAAACAGTATGACAGTACAGTAACGTATATCGCTGAACAGGTCAGTCGAACAGTTCGACTGACGTGTCCAGCGATAAACTTTGCTGCACTGAACTCTACAGCTGGGAATGTCCTTCACCCAGCCAGCACAATCAGGTTAATTCGTTGGTTGAACTTTCTAGAACCGGGTACGGACCGAATGTAAACCCGGAGGTTGCCAAAACGGGAAGGCACATAGCCCATTACCCGCTGTCCTCAATGAAGGCGCAGTTCCCTAAGGTTCACCAGCTCCTCCTGAAGCACAACACTGCCGTTCCTTCGAGCGCGTGACTAGAACGACGCTTCAGCGTCGCCGGAGATGGATTTTCGAGGAAGCGGGGAAACATAACTGATGAAAACTTCGACAGGCAGCTTAAGGGCAATGACTATAGAAAGAATACAATAAACCATGAAACAAAAACAGTTGTGTATTTGCTCGTCAAAGTAACGTGAAAAGTAACTCGTTACCTTTGAGGTAACTGACGCGTTCCTTTTGAGAATCGGTAACGAGTAACGTATTTAGTTACTTTTTGAGCGAGTAACGAGTAACGGTATTTAGTTACTTTTTTGGGGTAACGTGTACATGTCTGGTAACAAGATGCGAAATACGAAATACTCAAAGTATTATAACTACGTATTTAAAATGCTGCCCATCCTTGCTGCCAACACTATTCCCTCTCTCCGAGGTACTTTGTGGCCGGCCTCTTGTCTCACAAACGCGTATTTTGTTCCCAGGTCGCTTACGCCATTCCTGGCCAGTCATCGCTCGCCTGCTCGTATCCCTTTGTGTGCATAAGGGCTAAAAGAAGACGGCCAGCGTGTCGACCTCGTTTCGCGCCGGTGTTTGAGCATCGACAGGTGGGCAAAATAAATCTGATTAGCACTCTCCGAGGGAGAACACCGGGGCCTGCGAATGGCTTTATCATGCAAGCCGCTCGCTGTTCACTTTTTCTATTTGGTTCGTCCGTCGTACTCCCTAGGCGCTCAGCTTATCGCCCTTTAAGGGTTCGTGACTCGCCTGTCCTCACAAACAATGATCCGATCACGTTGTGTTTGGAATTTATTCGTGCTTTATTCAAATCTCGCTTATTTTTAAAACATTTTTTTAGCGGTAATTACGTGACCTAGCACGTCCACTGCCTCGATAACGACGCGCTTATTTGTGCGCTTTCAGACTTTTTGGTTTTCATACTATAAATTTCAACGGCATTTTACCATTTACCGTGGTCCCTGTTAGTGCCTCTTCGGCGAAATCCGGCGGCGTTCGTTGGGGAAAAAAGACCTCATGATCGTTGGAAGAGGGCGATGGTGCCGCCGCTTTATCACTCTCTCTTCATCGCTGTCGTTCCCCGCACAACCACGTCATTACGTTATATAACAAGACGCGCTATCGCTCCTTCTGTGAAATTCACTGGCGCGTCCACAAAATAATAGGCGCGGCTCGCTAAATTCCCCCCCCCTACATGGACGGCCTACGCAAGATTCACTCTGCGCCTGGGTAGCGAGAATGCCGAGCTCGCCGCGCTGATCAGAATGGAAGGAGGGCCGCAGTGGCACGAGAACTGCGAGGAGCCACAGATCGCCTATCACGCATGACAGGCCACGGCTAAGCGTCTTTCACACACCTTCTAAACCCCATCTTCTACAACTATTCTACTAAAAGCAAAGATCCTAAAGCACATAAACTACGGAACATCTTTTAACAAACGTAAAAGCTGGCGCTTTCAATCAGTGCGCCTTTTGTGTGGTCGTTTGCAATTTTTTTTTTAATGTTCGTTTCCTCTTTTTTTTTTTTTGGGGGGGGGGGACGGTTACTATGAGGAGGTTGTGCGTGAATGCTAAAAAAGAGAAAAGACTGGGAGGACACGCGAGGAAGACAGATTGCCACGAAATCATGGTTATTTTTATCAGTGCCCAAACTGGGCTATCACAAACGCGTCTCGCGTTTAAATAAGCTCCGAGACACGGGCGTACAATTATACGTTCTTTTAAATCTAAATATTTTTTTATTTTAGTTTTTGGGGGTAGTTCATTTTTTTCACAAACACGCAAATAGGAAATTGATTCCTATTTGCGTGTTTGTTTGTTAAATGCGACTAGACGAAGAAGCTTTTATCTGAGCGTGCTAGGTTATAGTGGAAAGAAATGACAAATGACTTTTTAAATGTAGTTATTATTGTGTGTTCGCAGTATTGCTTTCTGTTTAATTCAGAAACGGCTTTGAGGGCTGTATGTCTTTTTTAATTATGACAAAAAAGAAGAAGCCGCGAGAAAAGTGATAACATTATATTAATTTTTTCCTCGCGATTGTTACCATAGTAAGAGAGGTTTGATGCTCACGGAGCGTCCTTGGTTTCCATTAGACGTCGACTGCATCACACTCTCCGACCTAGTTGCTGGGCCTCAGAGCAGACAAAGCGTGGAAAGTGTCAAATTTCTGGTTCGGGGTGCCCGTAACAGCTGTGAAATGAGCAACCACTCAGTCCAAGCTCCCTGACAGAAAAACGTATTTATCTCGTGTTCCTTTTCGCGCGCGCAAACGGGTCTCGCGCCAGCCGCGTCTGACATTGTCCTCCATGTAAACCAGAGCACTATACTTGGTTTCAGCTTCGGTCCAGACGCAGCCGATGCTACAAGCGCGAGCATGTGGCCCAGAACAGTGCTTGCACTGCACGAGCGCGCGTGCTTGGCAGGGATGCTGAAAGCCCGGAGCTCGCGCTTGTAGCTTTGGCTGCGTCTGGACCGAAGCTGAAACGAAGTATAGAGCAGCAGAAAAAATTTAGATGCTTCATGTTTACTTTATATTCAATACCATAGCCTAGGGTGCCTTCATGTGCGCTTTGCTTAGGGTCAGAGCCGTATATTAGGAGAGTTTGGACAATAGGTGGAGCAAAGGCCGCCGCCAGCGCCGAATATTCCCCCACGCTTAGAGCGTAAACTAAATTTGTGACACAGCGTCGACCAATCAGGAGACCTCTACTCCATCTCACAAATGTCTGCAGTGAAGACAAAGGCACAGGCGCGTGAGCCTAGCTCAGCGAAACGCTTTTGTTTGTACGAGACCTCGTGCACAGGAGGCACGTTCCAAAGCCACGCGCTCGTGCCCACGCCTTTGTCTGCACTGCTAGAACAGCGTCCTGAGACTGGCTGAAAGAAAGCAGTGCAAAGGGTGGGGTGCGCGAGCGTCTTGAGACGCGGAGTCCCGCTCGGCACGGCTCAAATTATACTTCGTTTCACTTTATCTGCGAGCGAAGCCAAAGCTAGAAGCGCGAGACCAGCGCTTTTTGCATTTCTCCCCAGCTCGCGCGCTCGAGCAAAGCCTGAACGCACGTAGCTTCCGTGCTCGCGCTTCCAGTTTTGCCTTCGCTCGCACATAAGGTGAAACGAAGTATAGTCGTGTAACAAATTTAGAGCACACGACCACCGCTAGGGGCTGTTTCGCGGCCTGTGGTTGGCCCCGAGATGCTCGCCTATTCAAACCAATGTATGGCCAAACTCTCTCAATAAACGGCTCTGCTTAGGGTGGAGTCATCCGGCCATTTTGTCCCACACTTTTATTTTACTTTTTTGTTCAGAAGCGTGTGAAAGAGCGTGTCCCTGCACGCGTCTGTGGCGCTAACTGTGCTATGGCGACATTTTGTTTTCGTCGATTTCTTTGTATTTTCCCCGTGAGCGCGTGCTGTCGGCATCGGGTACTACAAAGGGTGGCATCACCCTAAACAGAAAAAACATTGAGGCACCCTACCATAGCCTCCTCTATACTTACCAAGCCTGGCATTTCGTCGACGGAGCCATAGAGTGCCCGGTTGCAGATTTAGAGCGCGAGGATCTGGTAGCACAGAACATTTCTTGGGGAGTCCGGTAGTGAGCGCACAGCTTTTGAGCGGCGAGGACCCGAAACGCACTGTTCGTTCAAAAACTGTACTGCTTGTGGCACGGGTTTCCCCAATTCTCCCTCTCTTTCTTTCGTCTCTTTTGTTTTGTGTAGGTTTCTCCCTCTCTTTCCTTCGTCTCTTTTGAATTGTGTAGGATTTGACGCCTATAAAAACACCTTTCGTTGTCAAATAAAATTCAGCTGTGTTTGAGACTTCGTGTTTGTCCGTCCCCTATTGTCTCAGTCTCGGTTTTTTTTTCTCGAAATATTAAACCGATGCGACTGGCTGTTGATGTCGAGGCCACGGCGATTGCGGCCGCCGAGGCCTGTGGCCTCGGCGGTTGCGGTTACAATGTTCAGTAAGAATATCCTTTAACGAGTTCTTATTTTCGTACTCATTCTGGTTTCGTTTTCACTTCCCGGCATGGAAACATTTTGTACTATTGAAAATCATTCGGGAGACACCTTTTTCGGTCTTTCTAAATAAGGAAACCTGAAAACGTCCTCAAGACGTCTTTTAAAGAACCAGAATGTCCCGACTGGTTCCGGACGTCCCGACGATGTCTTCGTCGGGACGAAGACGTCTCGACCAGCTGAGGACGTCCTCAGAACCATCTCCGTTGTCTGGGCAGTTGTGTGCTTTATCGAGCATGGACCGCCGAAAACTCCAAGCAGGGGATAGTCTTTAGTCTTTATTTCTTGGCTCTGGAAAGCCGCGGCACCGCGGAAATGCAGCAGCCCGTACCATGGAGGACCGCGGTGCCGCGTCAAGTGAATATGATAATGTGATGCACGACCAACTCTATACTTACGACCACTCCATCTGAGGCAGCTCTCCTATGGAAGAGCCTGCTCCCGATGCGCTGAGTGCCGAGTTTTAGCGCCGCCTAGTGAGAGGCGTTCTCACTAGGCGGCACAAAAACTCGGTCCTCCTACCATGTCGGGTTCTTCTGTTATCCGTGGGTGCGTGCCAGCTGATCGCGCTTTCTGGTTAGAAGCGCGTTCACGCTGTAAAATGTTTTTCTTTATGTAAAGGATACTGAAGGAGTCCAATTCTTTAATTAGTTCGCTTTTTTTTCTTAGTTTACGCTGCCCACACCAGATGGGTTCTGCTGCGACCGCGCGCCGCCTACACCACAGAGGCCAAAACAATCTGGTGCAGCGCGAAAAAGACAAAAAAATATACCGAGTTCCAGGCCTCCGCCGTAAGGCGCCGCTGAAACTCGGCCCTCCGGGAGGTGCGTGCTGGAGTGTATCCAGATGGAGTGGTCGCAAGTATAAAGTTGGTCGTGATGTGATGAGCATATACATGCAAGATGACGACGACATGGGCTGTTGGTATTGGGGAGGATGGCAGTCCGATTCGCAGAAGTCCAGATTTCGTGGAGGCGGGTTGGGCGGGTGAGCAGCGAGCCATGGGAATCTGGCACACCGTTCGATCGGTGCATGAAGGAGCCCCAGGAATATGATGGCGCTGTTGCTCACTGGGATCCGCTGGGGTCGACGCATCAGGCTCCAAGGAGGCAGCCCGGTCAAAGTAGAAGCTGCCGCCTCCGTGGAACCGAGGCCCAGGTCTCCAGATTGAGGCACCGTCGTCGGCCCCGTGTGGCAAAATTTCAAGGGCGTCGTCGTCATCTTGCATACTGACCTTTCGACACCATCCACAAGCGCTGGGGTGACATCGCCAGTGCGAGAACTCGTGAGTGAAACCCTTACGACAAAACCTGACATTCTAATGTGCAGGGTGTCACAAAAGAAAATTTACACGGTTTTTTACCGCAAAAAGTAAACAGGCATCGCCGAACGCTCATTCTCCGCTCAAAGGTAGCGCTAGAGGTCACAACCAGACGCCAAAGTTTCAACCCGATCCGATAACTTAATCAAAAGTTATAAGTGATTTTCTGAAAATTTCAATGGGAAAATAGCAGCCGACGGAGCTTTCGAACAGATGGGGCTCTATGGCACCAGAAACCGAAAACGGGCAAAAATGGGCTCCATTTTCCCATTGAAATTTTCAGAAAATCACTTATAACTTTTGATTAAGTTATCGGATCGGGCTGAAACTTTGGCATCTGGTTGTGAGCTTTAGGGCTATTTTTGGGTGGAGAATGAGCGTTCGGCGATGCCTAGTTTATTTGTTCGGTAAAAAGAGTGTAAATTTCCTTTTGTGACACCCTGTATATAACGTGTGCTCTTTAACGCGAATTCATTGCCCCGTTTTATAAATAAGATTTTGCTTCGTCTACAACCACCATTAGGAATCCCGCGTCCATTTTTTCATTCCTGCCATCACAGCCGCTACATCGAAAGCCGTTTCATCAAAGCCATTTCATTGAACGCCGCTTAGTTGAGCTGTAAAAATTCTAAATTTAAAAGTGTATAGTTTTTGGGGTTTTTTAGCATTCGGAGGATATGAGTGTTTTCCTACTGTGATCATAGGGTTCAGTGACGAAGGTACGTCCCTTCAAGGGCGCATCCTTGTCCTTCAAGTGTCTTATTGTGGTATGAGCACGAAGCTGTCCTTGAAGCAATAATCTGTTTGTGTGAATTAAAAAAAAAAGAAAAAAAGACATGGACCTCCACTTGGTTCAATTTTCGCAATCAGCAGGATTGTGAGTCTACCGGCTTTTTGACCTTTGTTCTCAGAAATGTAGCTTTCAGGATAGAATGAAAATAGGAATGAACATAGAAATACATAATTAAAAAGGGGCGGAGGAAGGCAGCTGTATCTCTTTGCAATAAATATATTTTCTACGTGAACAAATAGGGGGACGAAGAGTGAACAAAGTGTGTGGTAGAAACCAGCTGCTTATTTTACCAGAAAAGAATGCGTCGTTTGTTCACTCAAGGTTTGTCATGTGGTTGCTCTATATGATGCGGTAGTTAAATTTTTGGCGAAGGAGTGTCCAGGGCAGAGATTCTATTTTTGGTTATTCGACCTGTGTCAATCAACGTCTAAAAAGAGAAACACCTACGCTCATTCAACCAAACGTGATGGAATGCGGTAGCTTTACAGGAACGTCGTTAGTGAAAAAAGTTGGGAAAGGAAATGGTACGGTGATGAAATGGTTGTAATATGCCGTATACACATGAAGGACAACGTCAAGAACGACATCTAGGACGAACCTCTGGGACGACCTCTAAGACGAAGTATGGGACGACGTCGAAGACTACCTCAAGGACGACGTCAAGGACGACCCCAGGGACGTCATTTAGGAGGCCATCTAGGACTACGTCAAGTACGACCTCTAGGACGAGCCCAAGGATGACCTCGAAGACGACATCGTGGACGACGTCAAGCAATACGTCTAGCACGACCTCAAGGATGATGTCGAGCACGACGTTCTAGAGGACGACACCAAAAACGTCTAGGACGACCTAAAGAACGACCTTTAGGACGACGTCGAGGACGGCGTCAAGGACGTCAGGTTAGGTCGGCTTGCACGAGAAGCTTACACAACCGGCGCTTACGCGACCGGCGCTTCAGTCAATAGGGACCTTTAGCAAACCGTTGCCGTGCTCCGCGTACCGCACTACCGGATCCTTTGCAGCATGCTTTGAAGCGCGCGCCGGGTAATACCGTGACCGCGGGGCGCGCGCTTAAAGCATGCTTCAAATGCCGCGGTAGTGAGGTACGCCAAACATGAGCAACGGTTTGCTAAAGATCCCTATTATCACTTCATACAAGGATATTTCGTGGCCTTGGGCGTGGTTGGGTATATTGGCGACATGTGCGACCAAAAGCGTCGCTGTGATCGACCTTCCACGAATGGTCAAGTCACGTCTTGAGAAGGATTATTTCTGCTCTGATCGACAGAGACAAGTGCAAAGTCATACTTTCAACTTCGGCGGTGTTGATTGAGGAACGTAATGTCTAAGCTGCCACCGCACTTTCTAGGCACCATCGAACTTGTGGCTCGATTCTAATAACCTTGGTCGTGAAGTCAGGAATAGGAACCTAAAGAGGGCGCCACATCTCGTCGCCAATAAAGCCAAAGTTACTGGAGCAAGCTTGCTCCAGTAACGTTGAATAAAGCTACCCCTTCAACACACTAGGGAAATACGGGCCTTTACAAACCAAGTCCTAAACAGTTAGGAACCCGACGTATCGAAACCGTTTTTTTCATCAGTGGTGATTATTTGCACTTGGAGAGCAGCAGCTTCTTTTTCATCTAGGATAGTGATGTTTGTTTCAATCGCTTTTGCCTCTTCACGTGCCCTAGCCCGTTGACATACGCCGACGATAAAGTGCCTGTCAATCTACTGATGTTTTCTGACGTAGTCTAGGGGGATCGGTGGCCGAGTGGTCTAGCGCACACTAGCGCACACTAGCGCACACCAGCTCGGAGCGCGAGGAGCGAACGCTCGCGCTGCAGAACCCAGGGCATAGCCTCCTCTATACGGAGAAAGCCTGGCACGTCGCGAAAAAAAGTGGCCGCCGAAAGTAGGAGAGGAGGGGCGGGGAATCAAGAGCGGAGGGAAGCTAGAACGGCTAGCGCACAGAGAAGCTCCTCCCACAAGCGTGGTGCGCCGGTTTCAAATCCCTCCGCAATCGCAGAGAAGAGTTCACTGGCAACGCTCCTTGGTTCCGCTTCAATGGACAGATCAATGGACACAGCGTAGTGCTTCAACTTGTCTCCGACCTCCACTTTTAAGAAAGCGACCTTGTATTCATCGGAGAAGGACCGAGCCCCTAAAAGCAGCCTTTGTATCAATCGGAGGAAGCAATCCCCGAAAGTCGTCTTTGTTTCCATCGAAGGGCAAAAACTCTAATCTCCCTCTCGTGGCTTCTGCAGTGCTAAGTCAAGGTCGAAAGATAAAGCAAATATGTACAGAAAGGCAAGTCCCTCCTCGCGCGTTGGCCGCGACGTCACGGAAACGATGGGACGCTATTGGATGGGGAGGTGGCGGAGGATACATGATTCCCTTTGAGGGGCATTTGTCGCTACCTTCTTGACTTGTAACCTACTGTAGCGCCTTCAAGAGCGAGCGCCAAACGCAGAAACAGTCTTTTTGTTTTTTTCCTCTTTTTTTTCGGAATCGCGGAGTAAGAGACAGTTAACGTCAACCCTTTCCCCTCGCCGTCCCTGCGTCGGCATCTCCGCAACGGTCGGTCGTCGCTTTCGTTTGCGTTGGAAGTTGTGCGACAAACTGCCCGGAAAGGTCGGTATCTGGTGCTTGGAGCGTTCGGCGATTCATGGGCCATATACTTCGTTTCACCTTAGGTTTGAACGAAGTCAAAGATATACTTCGTTTGATCTTACGTGCGAGCGAAGGCAGTGCTAGGCGTGCGAGCCGAGCACTCATACGTTCGCTGCTTTGCACGCGCGCTTATCCAGTTAATGATTTTCCTCGGGCTATCCTCTCATGCTTATAGCTTCGCCTTCGCTCCCACATAGGACTAAACGAATATAGAAGCGCGACATTGACGCTTTGTGCATTGCTGCTTTGCTCGAGCGTGCGTGCGATGCAGTAACGCAAAAAGCGCTGGGCTCGCGCTTCTAGCTTTGGTTTCGCTCGCACATGAGGTGAAACCAAGTAATATGATACGCAACTTTAACTTCCGTGAGAAACGAGAGCAACTCGCGTTTTAGTGCTAAGGACGAAAAAATAAAACGTGAAGGACACGGACAGACATGCACACAGTGTAGATGTCTGCACCTGTCATTTACGTGTTCACTTTGTAATTAGCATACCTCATCAGTCTTCGTCGCTTACTCAACGGAGGCTCGAGCGGTAGCAGCGTCCACAATAAACATTTTTACTACTACCTTACGAACTGTTTACATTGTTGGGCCTGTAGTCCAGTTGAAGCTCATACACGCGACGTTCCAAATGTGGCTAATCGGACACTCCCACTGAAATGACGGTCCCCTGCACCTGGGCGTCGAAACTACTCAGTCAAAACTGTTTGGTTCTTCCGCGGCACGACACGATGGTCCGACGACGGCGCACTCCGCTGGCACACCGACAACTCTGCCGACGCCCAGTGTTGCCGCACTGCCAATTCGGTTTTTCCCTTGTCAAGCGACGAAAATTCTCTTTTTTCCCACAACACCATTTTAGTGACAGAAGTCGTTTTTAAGATACGTATGACGCCAAGTATATTTAAATGCAGCAACACGTCCCCGTATGTTTTTGTTTTTGTAGAAGTTTGCATCGCATAAATTACGAATTGTAGAAGTTTGACTTAGCAATACATGTA
>JAZHYW010029866.1:0-12534 GCA_037355805.1 Ixodes ricinus | reverse complement strand
ATGTTCATATAGAAATAATTTATTTCCTACAGCCAATATCGCGAAATGCTGCTGATTGAGTACTTTAGCAGGGTTGGTAATTTAAGAAATTTCCTACTCGGCCTGTCAAATATGCTCGAGTACTGAATGAAAAAAAATAAATAAAAGAGGCCGAGACGATACTGCTTGTTTATATAAATTACCTGCGTCATTACACAATACGTTTTTAGTCTGCGAAGTTCCCCACGAAAACCAAACAGGAGTACTAAACTCGCGAGTTCATCTGTTCTGGCCGATTCAGCACATTGCTGATCAAGCTGTCGATATGCTTGTTTAAATTCACGTGTTAGTCTCTTTATTATTGTCTTTATTTTTCTGAAACTAGTGTCATCGAGTACGGCCATAGACGATGGTAATCTTCCATGTACATCAGTCAGGCGTTTCGCAACCTGACCATAATCTAATACATAAACAAAGTTGGTAAAAGCCCTCAATTTAGGCCCAAAAACACCTCTAGTCCTCCAGAGTGGCTCAATACCACTGTTTCATTGGTTGTGTGCTAAAAGGAAAATAATTTTATCACCAAATTACAGAAACCACGTAAAACAGCAACACAGCCGCGTGCACTTTGAAACCGAAACCAACCAAATTGAAGCAACCTAATGGCGCTGAGTGCGTCAGCGCCCTCTATCCGCCGGTGAGGCAACTACTAAAATGAAAAGTCTATTCCCCGCACTACCCTGAATCGTGACGTCTTTTTATGACATCTTGGAAAATAACAATAGTGCGTGTGCATAGCTTTGATAAGTGCCGAAGATGCGCGAGAGCGGAGATTTCGAAAACGCCTAATATTACATCACGGTCTGGAAAGGTGAAGTTTTATCGGTACTTCGAAAATTATTTCCTGCAACCTCCGTGCACGAAAAAAAAACAAAAAAACATCTGTTCTTGATATTTGTGATTTTGGAGACCAAAGGAAGACAATTTAAGGGATTTTCCTAATACGCAAAACTGATTCAGTTATCCTTTTAAGAAAAATATTTTATAGTTCAGCTTTGTTTCTGGGGAACTTTGGGTAATTCTTGGATGCTTGCACAAACGACACACTCTGTGGCTCGCTCGAAATTATTAAATGTATTGAGACAAGTTAAAAGTTATTCATGAGTGGAGGGTGCAAGAAGTGCTGTTTAATGAGATTCTCCATGTAGCCGTGGTAGAGACTTTCCAAAAAAATACGTCCTGGTAAAGTCGACGAGTTTTTACAGCACGGTAAAGGTGCCCGTTACCGTGCTGGCGCTCGTATTTGAAGCGTCGTTTGCTTCCACAGCGGGAGGTCGGATTCAAGTTCAATATTTGTCTTCGAAAACTACTCAGAACATTTCGCGACGTGCGCCTTTAAAATTAGGGTCTGTATTGATAATGTTCCTTGCGAAAGGTATAAAAAGTTATTGTTCTACTGGGGCACGGACTTTTTATACAAAATGCTGGAGTATGTCAGGCTACTTACTTACCTCTGCCTGTAGTTAATAGCAAAATGTAAGAAAAGAAGACAAAAAACGCGCTTTATAAGTGACAAAGTATAGAAGAAAGAGGTGTTTCAAACAACTCTTTTGAAGAGACCATGAACTACTTTCCCAACTACTTTATCCTAATATTTTACCAGTTCATAAGGAAAGTGAAATATCACATGATCGTATTTCCTGGAACCGAAACTTTTCCCAGCAGTCTGACAGTCTGCAGGCGACAAGGCTCTCTCGATAAAATGAAACCTTCACATTGTCGCAAGTGCGCGACCCAGCTATAATTGCGGGAAAGCGAGAGACACATGACAGTGAGTCCTGCGCTGCCATTCCCTTCCAAGTGCCTCTCATTTCAGGGCTGCACTGACATTTTCTCTCAAGCGCTGCACAAACCTCGTGCGCTGCCACTTTGACGCCGCTCACGAAATGAACACAAACACATCATAGGGGTTTAAGGCGGATTTAGCCATCCTACAAAATGGTCCTGCTCGGTTAATTCATATAAAATTCCGAAATGAGTAGCACTCTTCAGTGATGGCTGATTCATATGACCGACTGATCCGCAGCCGGATTTATCATGACCGCGGTTTGCACGTCTTCTAATCGCATCCACACGAAAGAGCAGTCGCGGAAATGATGTCCAGGATGGACCGTACATGTTCGTCTGCGATCCCACAGTGCCGGAAAACTGTAACGTTGCACGATCGCACTGTCGGCACCATTGTCCAAGATCAAAATCAACAGTTGATAATTAGAAAAATAACTCTGAGTCACTGTTACAGTGCGGAGCGAGACATAACACCGTGACAGGCACAGCGCGAAGCGCCCTACCTTTACTAACCTAAAGCATGACAGTGGCACAAGCATGGTGTTGCTCGAAGAAACTTCGCGTAGAGGCGACGAAGTCCTGGGCCTGCAAAGAGGCATTTTGATATGCCTTCACGCACTCCGCTCTCATGCGCCTGCAGTACACCACAGCCACAAGAAAGGTCTTGCTGGGTGAAAGGTTGGCTGGAGGTGCAAAGCGATTGCAGCGTGATAGACGCGTTTCGACAGAAGCTCTCGACGCAGGTGAGTACCAGAATGTGCGTGGTGTCAGCCTCGACAAGTTCCTTATATGACCTTTTTGGTATAGGAAAGTAATCGTTTCGTTGCAATAGTTTGGGGTAATGTTTCTTTACAAGTCTTACTTGCAACTTTCAGGAAGGCACAAGCACTAGAGCTCAGCTGCCCTATCATGCACCGCCCCTCCCCCCCAATAGTTGCTGTCGGTGAGCAACCTGGTAGCCTTTGTGTTTTCTACTTTTAATAAGTGCCTTACGCACTTATTAAAACTGTTTGTCGCTACCATTGCCGGGGATTATATTCGGCTTCTGGGTGGCTAAGAAAGCTTGTCAAGCCCTCTGCCTGCGTCTGCTGCTGCCCTGTCCTGTATTTACTCGAGTAATAGCCGCACTGTTTATGAAGAAAACCTGAGGGTCCGCTTTTCCGCACAGCACGCAGATTGCCAATCACCGCGACCGACAGCATGATTCCAGCTGCTTACAAGACAGCGATAAAATCTTCGTGCGAAGATATCACCTGTGAAGATTGCATTTGTATATATGGACAATCGTGATCCCGATCTGGTTATTCCCTATGTTATTTATGCGCAACGAAATGATTGGCTGTATATGTGTTCTGTGGGAAAGTAGACGCAAGGAACGCATTCATAAATAGTGCGGCTAATACTCGAGTAAATACGGTGTCTGCTCTCTCCCCCCATTGAGCAAACTCCATTTAAGGCTGTGCTCCGCTTTAGCCCTGTTGCGCGCACTTCTTACCAAGCACCAATGCACTGCGAAAACGTAACACTCGCGGAAGTGAGCTCCACGGATGTTGTTCCTCCGCATTTCACCGGTGCTCGAAATAAGTGCGCTCAACTGGTCCGCGAGAACAAAACCGTATAAATTGCACGAAAACGCCGTTCGTATCAAAGGCCGGGTTCGCTTATTTGCGACTGCTTACGACAAAGTGCCTTAAAACTTCTTCGGATATCTTGCGACAGAGTACTTAAGCGGCTTATGAATACGATGAAAACGTAGCGGGACATCCCAAGTTTTGAAATTTGTTTGAATGAACCAGAAGTATGAAATATCAGAGTTTAAATTATCGCGAGCCTACTCTATACACTGAAGGAGATGTGACTGAATCTGAATCTGCCTAATATCACTCAATGGCCATGCAATTTAAATCTGGTGGTTTTCTCAAACACTTGTGAATTAGTTATTTAAAGGAATGTAATTGTTTTTTGGTTCAGTTTATGGGAGTTTTGTTTTATATGTCATGTGTAATTTGTTTTGATTGTGTATTGACTGCGAGTCCTCTGCTGCTTTTTCTATCAAGCTGCCCTCACATGCACCGTAAGATACCCAAAAGGTCTTCAATTGAAGAAGAACTAAAAGCACGAGAATTGAGGGCATCTAGACGGCCAGCGCAAGGACAAGTATAATGTAAAATTTCTCAAAACTTAACGCAAGGGTCCAACAAATGTATTGTGGCAAAACTTTTAAATTCGTTTGTTTGTTCAGCTGCCATCTATAGAAACAGCTGATTTCCACATACTAAAACCTAGCAATGTGTAGGACAGGTTTTGTGCTATTTTACTTTTGCAAAACCTGAGCTCTTGTATGTTTTGTCTAAGAATGACAAATTGTACAAATTAATATATTGAATGAGAGAGCTATGAACTCTTCGTACAAATCTGTACTCCAAAGCTTCATGTGACTTCGGCTTGCTGAAACATGGAAGCTGTCAGGACTAAATAACGAAGCACTATACCTTTTTGTCTTTTTGAAGGCAATAGCTACGAGCCATCCGCACAAAACCGTGCACCTCCGATATGTCAGGTGACCACACATGGTAGATCTCGGTCTCGCCAGGGGGTCACCTGATGTATCGAAGTGCAGGTGGTACGGATGGCTCGTTGTTTCGTGCGGTCAGCTCAAATATTCGCTACGGATATCCATCCATAATGTGGGCTAGAGACGTTCCGTCATTTTACGAAATATATGCCTTGTTTCTACAGACGCTGCATTGATAACGTAAGGTCACACCGGCAATATTGAACCAGCAACTTTTGCAGCAAACAGAAAACGAATAACTGTCTGTAATGTGAGCTGCGGAGGTTTTGTCATTTTACGTTATCATCTGCCTTGTTTTTACAGACGGTCCAGTTTCTAGACAATGGGAAACCATATCGGCAATATTGAACCAGTAGCTTTTACTGCAAAATGGGGCGAAAATAATTTACAGTGTAGGCAAGCCGATCCTTGACCAACTTCCGGCCGTCACCTTGCGAGCTGATTCGCTGGCACCGCGCCGTACGTTTCGGCTTACGCCACGCCAAAATACTTCGAAGCGCCAAGATCTGTCTCGATCGGATCGCCGAAAATACGCCCTATGTAGTTCGGCCTTTACTTCGCGAAAGGCCTTGACGCCGACACTTTGGCTCAGTTGGAACAGCGGTACGTGCAGCCTCGGAGGTTTTTGTCTTTCAATTGAGAGAGGTTGCAGTCATCGATCGCCGTGGCTATAAACATGTCGAGACAGCGGAGACAACCGTCTCTACAATCTTGCCGAATCCGGTGCCCCCGGAGCATTGGCGGCAGCCCCTCCCTTGGCGCAGCGCGTGAGTGCCACAGCGTCAAACTCAAATTTGCGGGTTTAACGTGTCAAACCAACAACGGGTATCTGGCACGCCCTAGCAGAGAACTGAGGAGTCATTTTTACCACCGAGGGAACTTTTTACGAGCAACCGAAAGCCCGGTTACACCGGCGTCTTCTCCACAATAAGCCTCCGTCAGATCGCGGGCACCTCGGTCGGGACTCGAACCCATCACCTTGGGATCCGTAGGCCGGCGGTTTGCCTCGGAGACACCTAGGCTGCTAGTGCTACAGCGTATAAAGGCGCGATGCTCATGCGTTTTCTCCAACGGGGATCTCCAAACCGCTCAGAAAGAATCGGCGCTGAAGGCGCGCTATTTAATGCAAATGAGCGAAGTACTAATGGGTTCTCCTACTAAAGTTTCTGGGTTCTACTTCTTCTGAGGGTATGTGCAGCTCCTGAATCCTTAGTAGGGATGTGCGAATAGTGGTTCGAATCGACTAGCGGAGGTCATCCATAGCTTCAGCAGTGCAAAGAGAGCCGGTTGTCTCGGCTTTTCTTTGCACTGTAAAAGCTGTTGATGACCTAGTGTTATCTGATTCGAACCATATTCGCACAGCCCTAATCCTTAGTCATCTTGGATTCAGAGGAGCCCTTTGTAGTAACCGCAGCAATCGCGATTGGAGATAGTTTGCCGCTCCCGCTACGCTATTCATTGGCGGTTGAACGAAGTCGTAATATCTTAGCCCGCTACGCTACTTGTTTCTGTGTTACGATGCGCCCCGTAACGTCGTGGGTAACAATGGCGACTACGTTCCATCATTTGGGAGCCAGCTGCGTGTCGACGGTCGTCCGCCGTCACAGCCTGCCGTGAGTCAGAGTTAGTACAGCTGCTTGTGCTCCCATTCGCCTTCTCCCCGTGGAGTCACGGCACGGGCGTTGGGCTGCGGATTGCACGGTCGGGGATTCCGTGGACTTATTCCGAAACTCGAAGCGACTCATCGCGGCGTAATGCGACGTTATGCATTGTTAGGGTCAGTGGGAAGCAACATTTGTAGCGCGCTCCACTCCTGGACCAGAGTTCCCTGAATGCAACGCGCGGTGACGAATTCATGGAAGTAATCTGTTCCCACTGAGCGGCTTGTTAAAGCCTGCGTGTTGCCAACGAAATATGCCGAATAATCATAGTGTGCCGTCAATGATGACTACCTAAGCTTTCTATATACTTATGCTTTTGCATTGCCTGCTATGGGCTGTGCATGCTTCATGTTGCCATGGTTTGCGTGCATTTTGTTACATTCGAGCGTAAATCTTTGCATATAAAAGCCAGTCCATTAACACATCGTGTATTAAAATTATGCGCCCGCTAAACTATGCACCATGCAGTCGCCCTCGTGCATTCGGTACCACCGCCGTCGCTGCCACGAGCTGCTAGATTTTTGGTGTCTTAAGAACACACGACTAATGAGGAGAAGTAGAGAACGTAGGGCGTTGACTCTGCTGCTACGAGAGTAGACTACATTCTCATCACTTTAACTTCTAAAAAAACGTTCATATGACTGCGGACAAACCAATTAGGTCCGAGGAGAACATAAAAATAAGAGTTGAGAAAGAGGAGCAGATAAACTTGTTGGAATGTCGCGGTAGAGCCAAGTAAACCTGAGTCACGATTGTTTTTACATCCCCGTGTTGTGCTATGCTGCGCCTTAATTGTTGCGGAAAACAAACGAGTATTGCGTGACTAGGAAACTTCGACGGTGTGATTTTTCTTGATTCGTACAAAACCAACATGCAAACTCGAACGCAAAACAAAATTTCCTCGACAGACTTAGAACAGAAATGTGACCACAGTGATGTAGCCCCTCTTCCGGTTAAAGGAAAATCGCTGCTCAAATAGATTCTTGCAGATACTTAGTCATTGATAAAATTATATTTTAATGCATGCTTAAAGAGGCATCTTTTCAAATAACCCCTCCAATCCGCGTAATTAGACTGCTATGGAGAAAACGAACTTAAAACTGCCATAAACTGTTATAGCGAAAGTCGGATCGGTGGCAGCAGGCCGTATCCAAGATTGCACATTTACATTTTAGCATTCCTAGGTGTCTTAGTAATTCTAACGTGATTACTGTCGCAGCAAAAGTAGAACACATGCAAATGAGCGTTTCCTGCTGATGCATGCATTAGAGGTTCGGCGAAGTTTACGATGTCTTCCGCATCCCGTAAGCTCGAAACGACAAATTTTAAAGGTAAGTTTTTTGTTTTTTTTAGCAAGCGGTAGTGCATATTAGCCTAATCTTTGCGCTATATCCTTTTGAGTTTTGTATAATTAGCAAGGCCTGAATTTGGGGCAAGTCGTTAAAGGCGCCGCACGGCAATAAAACGTACTACTAAACTTTACACACGCTTGATTTGATTATCGCGTTGCGGGAAGGTCTCGTCAGTTATTGTTTTTTTATAGGATTTATATTTTTATGTCAGGGATGCGTGGGCGGCACTATTTCGCGACTCTTTCTACTGCGCACATAAATTCGGTCGGTCTTTTTAACACGATTCAAAATTGCATTAAAAATATCCAGCGCAAATATAGCAACTACCACAACGCATAATCTGTGTCGAGGTCTTAATAGTAAAATATGCTATAAATGACGTTAAAAAAAATGTTCAAGAGATTCGGTATCTCCAGTGCTCTTCCAAGCGAAAGAAGGGCAAAGCTTTTCCCGCATATATTGAGTGTGGTTACCACGAGTCCTAATATAACCAAATACTCCCCATTGTGCGGCTCATATAAAACTAAGATCAAAATGCAGTTTTTCCGGTTTCTTCTGTATGTAATGCTTTATAGCGGTTTACATACTTGTCGTTAGCGTGTACAAACTATGTGACAAAACATTTTATACACATTGCAGTTTATAACATAACGAACTCTATCTACGTTGATTGTGTATGTTTTTACACTCGAGACACAATGGAATAAAATATTCTCGCCGCCACAGCGCCATCCAACTTATTTAGCCGAAGCGTATATAATTTTTCACATCTCCCTATGTAGAGGTGATTTTTTTTTACCCTAACGGACAATACAACAGAAGCAAATTGCTCGTTTGTTCAAACACGAAAACTACAAGCGGGGAGACTGATTCAGGAGGAAATTTCCAGTAAAATTATAACTGACGAACATATGTTACAACGCAATTGTCGTACCTTCATCGACTCTGTAGTATACTTGTCAACAAAAACAGTATAAATGTTTTTTCTTTCGCCACAAACAAAATTAATTATCGCAGAAAATATCCGCGAGAATGTAGGGCTATCCGTCCAGACTAGATGACAAAGTTGCAAAAATAACAATGACCTTGTTAAAAAAAAAGAAAGAAACTAATTTTATTAAATTTTTAATGTATCTCTTGCAAACACGAAGGAAACCTAGCGCCGTAGTGCCGTGCTAAGCATATTGGGAAGCACTTGGTCACATTTTCGGTTTTGATTTGCCAACCTCCCTTCACAACATCCCGTCCCAACCAAATACAGTGCTTCCATTATCAAATATGTGATTTTGCCTATATTTCTAATACTTTAGCTGGTGCCTACCATTCAGTGTTGTACACGTGCCTCAAGAAAAACACGAACGAAGGCTCGTTCCTCGTTCCTCCTGATTTTTGGAACGCATTCCCGTTACAAGTTCTGACCTGTGAGATAGAAACTCGTTCCCGTTACGAGTTAAACAAATTGAACGTTATCGTTAAATATACATTTAATTTGTATTTTGCTGATTAACATATTTAATTAGATTAAGCAAAGACTTTTTTATCTGTCCAATTAAATGGCAACATACGAATTTGAATGCAGTGATGGAAGTGCTCCAGGAGAAGACGACGATCGAGAGCAGTGCTTCATTTGCTGATATATTCATAGTTAAACATCTCAGCTTTTATCCATCTTTTTGGGTGGGGATTCAGACAAGCCTAATGTACTGTTACCTCACATTGCACGTGCGTTTTATAACAACCTCACACGTTTCAGTACTAACAAAGTCCCTTGTTCAAACTTAACAACAGTTGGTTCTCGATATTGCTGTCCGCAAGACGAGGAAGTGAAGAAGAGGTTTATGGCTTTTTGGAAGGTCAGTCTTGAAAACTGCAAGTCTTCCTTCGTGAAAGTTGGATTCGATGTTCAGTTTGAAAGAGAGGGACAGTGAAAGAAGAAATAAAGATTTGTTTTTTTGTATCTTTTAAATAACCAATATTCGGGATACCAAGGTGCGTCCGATGTCAAGTAACCTGTTATTTTGTTATAAATGTAGGTCTCTTTGTGGAAGTTCAGTGATGGCCGTTGTCGGCCTTAGATTTTTGGGTGTATAAGGAGTTGCGGAAGCAAAGAAAGTAGCTGAATGTGAAACGTCCCTGCTTCTCTGTCTTTTCCTTCAACTAAAAGTTTTGCTTTTGGTACCGCAGTCTCGGGCACTGAAAACATAATGTTCACTAGCTCTCCTGCACCCGGCTGTTACCAGGCGAGGACAACACAAAACAAACCCTGTGGATAAGTAACCAAAAAGTTATCGATGTCCTGCTCTTCGTAAAGATATTGTTTTCATACTTTGTGAATATCCCGCATAGAAATAAAATACAAAAATGTAAGGAGTTCCCGTTTCAGTTGGACTGATTAAAAATGAGACGGCGGCGTTCCTTCGATCCTCCTAAAAGGAACGTGTTTCAGGAACGCCGATTCTTTGGAATGCTGTTTTGTACAACACTGCTACCAATACAATAAATTGCTGGGGCACGTTTTTCGGGGCTCCCGACGTGCCAGGGTCCGTGGTTCTTACTCCCGTAAACATGACTACAAAGGCACATGGAAGAAAGAAACGTGTACTGGGTCGGTCATCCTGTTCCGTCTTCTCCTCAATAGACCGATCTCACCAACCAGTTTGACTACGCCACCGCTGCCGCAAAGCGGTCGTACACGACTCTAAACTGTTCAAGAAAACAGTCAAACGCCTCATCTGCCGATACGGTGGACTGTACCGCACACCAGCTTGCAAAATTTATATGGTGTCTCAAAAACTGCAAGGTTTTAGCGCCTATATTCCTCAAATATACTTCAGAGCCTACACAGTTCCCTTTTAAGTCACAGCTCACATGAGAAGTTAGACATATCGGAAGGTGATCCCGAATTGTTTCTCTGACTACTCCGGCAAATACTTCCCATGTAAAAAGGTTTGTTAAAAATAAGTTCTAGTAACGCCTCATGTAAAGGTGTTACACGAGTAAGTTGAAGAATATCATTGGACAACCTATATGATTGATATAACGAAATCAGTTCTTGTTTATAATGTGAGGGATCATGCACATTGCCGCGAGCGCAGCTGACTGAGTAGGCAGCGCGCTCGTGGCCTAACGGTTATCGCGCGTGCCTTCCACGCAGAAAGCCAGGGTTCGATTCCTGGTCGAGCGTACGTATATTTTGTTGACTCCTGCAATGTACTGTTCTGGTAAATTCGAGAACCGTGTTGCTTGTTCGAGTTCAGAATGTTCTACACGTCGAACCTTCTACGCCGATTATTCCAGAAGCCCACGCGTGTACATAAGGGGCTCCGCGTGGCGAGCCGCAGTCAGTTTCGCTTCAGCGTTCGATCCTGCTGCTTTCGCCGCCTTCGACGCCCGCGACGCTCTGTTGTTATCTTTCTTTTCCTTTTATTTTTGGGCACAAGTTCGCCCCATTAAACGTTCAGTTTACTCAGTCATTCGCCACCTCATCACTTGTCATTCGTGACATTTTGGTGGAGGTGCGGGGTAACCGCATGCCCGTGCAGCGTCCCCTCCGAGTTCCCGCAGTGCAAGTCCGAACACAAGCCCCCAAGAACCCAACGAAGACCAGACCGAGATCCGATCAAGTCGCCGGAACCTTGGCCTACCCCCGGAGTTAGGACCCTTGCCACCCAGGACCAGGCAAACAAGGAGGACGACGATGGCCAACCAGTCGGAGACCCCGGCCGCTCCTGCCGTCGTTTACCTGCCCGTCGTACCGCGGACGGCTGCTCCATTCCACGGCGAGCAATACGAAGACGTCGAAGACTGGATTGACCAGTATGAACGCGTTGCCCGTCACAATTGCTGGACCGACGAGCAGCGCCTGCACAACGTCTATTTTTCGCTTGAGGGTACCGCCAAGCACTGGTACGAGAATCATGAGTCCTCTTTGACGTCGTGGGACATTTTCAAGACCAATCTCAAGGCTACGTTCATCAACCACCACCGCCGAGAGAGAGCCGAGGACCTACTGCGAACCAGAACCCAGGGCCCCAACGAGAGCGTCACCAGCTTCGTAGAGGACGTTCTGCGCCTGAGTGCCCGCGCCGACCCTCGGGCTACCGAAGAGAAGAAGCTACGAATTCTCATGCGCGGGGTGAGAGACGACATTTTCGGAGGCCTCGTCCGCAACCCGCCGGCAACCGTCGACGCCTTCGTCACCGAGGCAACAAACATCGAGCGCGCCCTCCAAGCGCGCGCTTCCCACTACCAGCGGCATCCAAGCGTCACTGCAACCGCTCTGCTTAGCGGCGAAAACGCTCCTGGTACGGACATCCGCGAAATCATCCGGGAGGTCGTCCGGGAGGAAATCCGCCGGTTGCTGCCAGCCGCAAGCCGACCAGCGACGCTCTCCATCGCCGAGGTTGTGCGGGAAGAAGTTCAGAGAGCCATCCAACCAGAGGCTCCCGTCGCCGTGGCAGCCACCGAGGAGCCCACGTTGACTTACGCCGCAGTGGCCCGACGGCCACCGCCTCCTCCTCGCACCTATGTCGCGCCGCCCCGACGTCAGTCTCCTGCGCCGCAACACGACAGACGCCACGACGACCCGGTGCAGTACGCCCGCCCGGAGCCTCGCGCACCCCGGAAAACCGACGTGTGGCGAACGCCCGACCGACGCCCTCTGTGCTTCCATTGCGGGGAAGCAGACCACACCTACCGCCGATGCCCATACCGACGACTTGGGCTGCGCGGGTTCCACCCGAACGACCCGCGCCCCCGTTATGGTGAACGACCTCGGGAGATCGACAAGTACTTACGACGACCTCAGTCCCCCGAGCCTGCGTCCCGCCGAGAGTTCCGGTCGCCGTCGCCGCGACGTCCAGCTTCGCCGATGCACCGACCCCGACGTGAGAGCCTGTCGCGCCTCGCTCCTCGCCGGGGAAACTAGGCGCGGCAACCCCTGGAGGTGGAGTTGCCGAAGACGACCGACGCCAAGATCCTTCACGAACGTCGGAGGGCCCCCACTCGAACGCCACCAGAGACCGAAATGACTCTCCTGCAACGGTGTCCAACAATCTAAACGTTGTTATCGACGGCCTGGACGCATCGGCACAAATGGACACCGGAGCAGACTACTCAG